>JAOEHI010050644.1:38061-51082 GCA_025447815.1 Percopsis transmontana | reverse complement strand
TGACAAATGTACTAATTGTAAGTCGCTTTGGATAAAAGCGTCTGCTAAATGCTGTAAATGTAAATGTAAATGTAAAAGGTACACTCCTCAAGCACATTATAATGCCTTCATAACCCCGCAAAGCCCGTTTGGAAACCATTGTGTGAGCGCAAAAGGAGGTGTGGTAGGGTTTCTTGCCCTGGTTTCAACCAATCAAGCATTGTTATTGTCCATCCTGCACTCGGGCAAATGTGTTTCCAAACAAGCTGGAGCAAATATTCCAGGTTCTGGGGAGTTCAAGAAGTGTTCCTTTAACCACTATTGAAAATTTGACTGTATATAAAAAGGTCATGAATGCCTCACATGACCCCTTGGGGGAGCTGACCCCCCCCCCCCAACTTTGAGAACAACTGCTCTAAACTGTCAGGAACTTACTTCTGATTTGGCAGCCATCAACATTGTCCATACTTTCTTCAGCTTCTTGGTCTTTCCTTGCGCCTCTTCTTGAAGGCTGGTGTATTTCTCCTCAATATCCAGGCGCTCTTGCTGTTACAATAGAAGAAGTTATTGTAATGTAAAAAAAAATCCATCATTTTCCTGGCTGCTACAGCCATCTAGAGCAGAGTTACAACAGTTGTAGAGTACAAGAACACACGTAGGCCAAAGGTTATCTTTAACCTATTATCATGAGTGGTTTTCTTAATGTGACTTTACAATCCTTATTTTTGAGTACACTCGATTGTAGTGTATCTCAACTGGTGGGTCCCGAGCTGATGTGGAGTGCTTCAGCTCTGTCAATTTTTTTTACAATTTTACCTAACGGTGCACAGGCGTTTTGAACATTGCATACAGACATTGGAGATTACTGCATAAATTGTTTTGAGAAATATATTCTAATGGTTCAGATTTGTAAATTATTTTTCAACCCTAACATATTGACAAATGCGGGTCCTGAGGTTAGACCAGTTGAAAACCACTGCTCTATTGTGTAATATTGCGTTTATTTTTCTTTACCACATTGGTAATAATTACTAGAATTACAAACTAGTATTGTGTTTGTAATCCTAAAACTGCACATGAGAAAAAAATATTAACAAATTCCTGCAAATGCAGTTAAGAAGTTCAAGATTTATTTTTATGAATACATTTTTTTCAAAATATCCCCCCCTCCGTTTTTTTTTCATAAATCGCACCCTGTCCGTCGTAGTGACTAGTATTTATAGTCAAACATCAAAAATCATTTAAGTTGCTGTGGGGAAAGTTCATCTTAATATCACAGTGCTACAAACATTAAATCCCCTAACAGAACAGTGTAGGTGACAGGATGTGAAGCAATCCTTTCACATCAACTCTAAATGACCGAGAAAAACCCGATAATATCAGTAAACGTCAGCATGATACACAATGTTAACCCTAGCTGTGTCTACTGTAAAAATTTTAGCAAACATTATGGAGGAGGATTTAAGAATATTTTATCCATCTACCTCCTTCTCCTCCAGTTCTTTGCGGAGTTGCTCGGCCCGCCTACGCCGCTCTTCTAGTTCATTGTTGGACTCCTGCAAAAGCTTCTCCTGCTCTTCAGCTTTGGCCAAGAGGTCCACCCCGCCAACAATAACCTTCTTCTCTAGAGCAGACAGTTTCTCCAGAAGCAGGTGGTGCTCCTGCCTGGAGTAGGAAGGGGGGAGGGGTCACAGGAAATAGGAAATCAGATAAGAGGTTCTTCATACCCAAATGATAAAACTGGCTTCTGAAATACCTTAAAGCTGTAATAACTTTCCAGGTTAGCTAATTTGTCTATGTAGACAGAAAGTAAGTGATAAGGCATCACTTCGAAACAAAACTGCTATGGACAGCATGGGTCAATGGGAGTGCTTATACTTCAATTCTGCCCATTCTCTCTGGTGGAGAAGCATGTACTGTTGATATTTTTTGTGTATTTATGATGGTTTTCACAATAATATATCCATTATATCCGCCTTAATTATCCATAAATAGCAGTGGACAAGACATCAAAACATTTTAGACTGTAGCTTTAAGAAAACAACCCAACCCCAGTGTTAATAATGTACAGCAACATACACTACCACATATGCGGGACTAAACAGGCGTGTCCCATATCAGATGTTTCATGAACTAGAGCATCGAGTGTTGAGAACTCACTGAGCTTTGAGAAGGTCCTTCTCCCTCTTCTCCAGCTCTGCCCTTGCCTTGTTCCGTTCCTCCTCTTCCATGTCCAGCTTGGCCTCCAGGGCCTTCCTCTCCTCCTCGATTTTCGCCTGCATCGCCATCATCTTTTCAGGGGAAACCTTCTTCTTGCCTTTACAGAGAATTGACAAGGAATACCTTTACTAGAATGGTTATTAGTTTGGATAATTGGCACGAAATACCTGTATATCAATTGTAGTTATCCTAAACATTTCTATAAATGTCAAATTTTGTATTACAAATATACAGAGGCTACTGGAATGCAACTTAAAACACCATAAAAAAATTTGATCATTGAGGAGTAGAAGACACACTCAAAGCTATTACTGCTTCTGTTGCAGCTTCTACGTCCTTTACTTGGAAGAGAAACAACTTGGAACAGAAAGGATACCCTATAGTAGGTTTGTGCACATTTAGGGTTCCATTTTCCGGACGGTGCAAGGGGGGCAGTAGCGCTAACGCAGACAATTTTGTTGGGCGCAAGGTAGTTTTTCTCTTGCCTGGGCGCATTTGCTCATTACATTTAGCATTTTTCTAATTTCGCCATACCATTACTTGCACTGAAGTGGGTGTGTGGGCGCAGTAGAGGGCGCCACGGGTGTGCCCCATTACCTCTACATGTCCCGAAATTAGCAATTTTACTACAATATTGGCCACACCTTAGATCGACTTGCGCCGCGAACTTGCTTTTAGGGCTCTTGGAAGCATTATTCTACATGGTCTATATGATGTACTATAGCTGCATTCATGAGAAAGTGGGAACTGGGAATTTCCAAGTTGGAAAAAGTCTAATTGAAAAGCCCTATAAGCCCTCCTTTCTAAGACCTCTGAGTTTTGTAGTTCTGAGATATCAGGTAAACAGAAGAAGATGCAACATAGAAGATGCAACATAGTAAAGTTTATAATGTAATATAACAAACAAGGAATATCAGCATGTTTTACACATTATACCCAACTTTCAGGTGTCTGTTTGTGTCCGACAAACTTTAAGATTAATAAATACAGCGCAAAGCTTAAAATGTATGTCAAATTTAACAAAACTATACGCTAAATTTACTTGGGCGTCTACTGTTCCGACCTCAAGCGGTGTTAGGAGAGTGACGATTGAATGGAATATTTGTACCATCATTCTTGTGGTGCTAATAAGGATGTAGGCCTATGTTTAACAGCGCCACAATTTCAGACTACTTAGAACCAAAAAAAAGATGAAGTAGGGGGAACTCCTAAATGAGTACAGGCTAATTATTGTGTATCCAGAAATACTACCACTTCAATTATAATCTGTTGCAAGAGGCTGACTCATTCTGAAAAAACCAAGCAGATGAGTAAGCAGGCCTTCCTTTATGAGTCACAATAATTAATTCAATCATGTTATAAGATAAGATAAGCCTTTATTTGTCTCACAGGTGAGACATTTCAACATTACAGCAGCAAGTGGATAGCATAGAATAAAGTAAAGTGATAAGTGACATTAAACATAATACAAACAATATCAAAAATAAATTATACATTAATAAAAAAATAAAAAATGTATCTTGCAAAGCAAGGAATAACTGTCACATGATAAGCCTTTTTGTTCACAAGGACTGTTATTCTTACCTCTTCTTCTCCTGCGTCCCTCTCCTGGCTCCCCTCCATCATCACCTTCGTCCATCTCTTCTGACGCACTGCCCTCTGACCCAGAAATCTCCTCCCCTAGGACCACAGAAAACATCCTTTCTGAGTCTATGCTGTACCACATTATCAGTATCTTACAGTTTTCTATGGATTCTGACATTTCTTCACAAACCAGTGTAGGTAAAGTGTAAGAATGCCTACCTTCTTCAAGCTTCTTCTTAAGATCCTCAATCTCCTTCTGAAACTGGCGGAGCAGTGCGTCCTTAGGGTCCTCATTGATTCTGGCTTTGTTCTTGATATTTTTTGCTCGATTAGCATAGCGCAAGGTGCTGATGGTCTCATCATAGTTGTAGTCTGCTGGCCCTATGTTTGCACACTGATGACAAAATGGCATGTCATATGAAGAGCAGGGTGAACATTTAACACTGCTGAGAACCCAACTACAGTATTCTCAATTCCAATTCAGATCAGCATGCCTGGCATCCAAGAGGTCAGTATAAGTTATTAATAAGAAAAATAAAAACAAACAAATGATATGTGTAATCCTTATTTAACGCGTTTCTGTGTTCAGTATCAGGTCTATGGCTGTCGGTATTTCATGTGCATTCCCTCCGTGGAGAGGCGAAACACCAGGAAGATTTATAATTAATTTATATTTGCTATGTCAGGGTTTGCATAAAAACTTATTTATTGCTATAATCAATTAATAATTTCAGCAGCTACTTTCTATAGGTACACTCCTCAGTTTCTGTCAAGAATTAACCTTGGTTGAAACCGTTGAAACTCAGAGAATGCATTCCCCTCCAACTCTGAGAGGCTCCCATTACTCTACTCCTCTCCCTACAGAGCTCATAGATTCACATGGTCTCCCTCTTTTGTTGGCAGTTGGGTTTCAAAAGTCAGCTGGGGAAGAAATTCTGGGTTCAGTTGGCACTATATAAGGAGAAGTGAATATTTATTGTACTTATAATGCAATGCCCTTGTGTTCATTAATTAATAGTAGGAATGGAATTGAATTTCTTGCAGATGGCAATTCAATTTACCATCATGGTCTTGGAATTTCCTCCAAGAGAATCCTGGAGCAAACGAGTGAGTTTGGAATTCCTGTAGGGTACGTGAGTGCTCTTGCCATCCACCAGAGCAGAGATGACATTACCCAGGGTCGACAGGGACAGGTTAATCTTCGTAGCTTCTTTTAAGCGCTGTCCTGTGGCACCAGTCTTTCCCTGCCTCTCAGAACCCTGTGTGAGTAGCGGGGGGGGGGGGGTTGTGAAATGCGGTAGCATATTGACGGTGGCTGGTAAAAACCACTTCCTGGTGTCTTGAAAGTTTCCTCTTTTATATAGAAAATGTTTATACATACTGCGAGATCAACCAGATGCAGTTTGCCCATGCGCACATGCTGATTTCCGTCAACACCCTTTTCACTGCATTCAATAGTGATTGTGAAGATGGCGTGAGAACGGGAACTGTGCTCGTTCATGTTGGTGGCGCCAACAGAGCCTAAACGGTAAAAAACAAGATTTAATCAGACGATGTGGCTTTAAAAGGGTCCCTATACTATCTGCTAATTAAAAGAATCAAAGTTAGACTCAAATTTGTATCAAGATACAACTTAATATATACACATGGAACTAATTCTCTATCCAGAGGTATTCTATCTTTTAAAAAAAACCCAGAGGAGCTGAATTTAGAGATTGTACAAGGTTATCTAAAATAACACCATCACCCTTTCTGCTGGATCCCTAGAAGTCTTACTTTTGCCACGCTAATTTCTACATATCCAGGTCAGAGCACCCATAATATACCTGTATAGGCCTACACATATACAGCACAACAGATGTACGAGCTTACATTTGCTTTCATCGATCAGCATCATATTGATTAAATAATGAAACACCTAATTTTGTGCAAACCCAATATTTATATATTGATTTTCTTTGAAACAAAAACAATATCCCCTTACGGTTTTTGTGCCCAAGTGTCATGATCCTGTCCATATCGTCAGCATTGTTCACGACGTAACCAGAGAGGTCTTTGATATATACACCAACATCTGGGCTTTCTTTCACCTGCCATGGAACAAATAAGCCATATCATGAAGAGACATGTTAAATAGTCCATCAAATAATACAAGCAAATTATCCAAATGACTCAATTATCCCATGTGTCATTATTTTGTTTGGCTACAGTTGAATGTGTGGTGATGCATATAACCCATCCTCTGACCTCTAGCCTTTGGATTTGATCCTTGCACAGCAAGTCCCTGACTTCTTCATTGTAAATCTCCAGGTATGATACACGAACCAAAAACCTACAACACCATTCAAATCAACGCACAAACGTATTAACACAAAGGGCAAAGCAGACATTCCCCTTACAATTTATTTTGAAAAAGTATCATGCCATGTTAGCTGCAAATCTGAGCAATACGATTGTTGTTTGAGTGTTCTCTCACCGTGTGTCACCCTCTGCCTTAGCAATATGACCAAAGATGTGAGCAAAGGAGTTGGGTATTATCCCTCTGAGTTCGGGCACTGCCCTCACACCCTCCATGGTAAATGTTTTCCCTGTGCCAGTCTGACCATAAGCAAAGATGGTGCCTGAAACAACCAACAAGGCACGGCATTGAACCATCAGTACTAGAAAAATGTTAGTGTAACTTGTAACGTGATGACGTAAATTCTAGTGAAATTGTTGTTTACATTAGAAAGAGGAGCAATCAATCAATCAATTTGTAGACTACATTATGAATCGCGGAATCTCACCATTGTAACCCTCTAATACAGAGTCTACGATCGGACGTGCTGTCAGGTTGTAAACATCCAGCTGTTTGCTGTCTTGTCCAAAAACAGTGTCAAAGGTAAAGGTCTTGGGGGGCTCGTGGGGAGTCTCCAGTTTGTTGACTGTTATTGTGTCCCTGAGCTCATCCACATTGACGGCCTGTTTGTGGCCCATCATTTTCTCTTTCTGGCTGAGGGGGCGACATCTCACCACCACTTTCACATTGTCGCTGACTTCCATCATCTTATTGCTCTGGAAAGAACATTTGTAATAGATAGTAATATAACAGAATGCACAGCACAGTTGTGTTCAACTGAGGCCTTTCATGTGTAACATAGCCCAGGATATGGAACCTACATTGTCCTAATCGACTACATACACCGCGGACTAGGTCCAGATTCTGGGCTGTGTAACACTGCATGTAACGATAATCAATCCGGACTGGTTTATTTGTTACTGTGAATTTAATATGTACTAAAGATGTTAGCTAGCTCGCTTGGCCTTATGAAACAAGCTCTGCCCCTTCCATGCTCGCCTCCTTCGTTGCTAGGCAGGCGACAAGAGAAACATACGAGGACGACAGCTAGCTAGCACATCAGGCAACATACGATTAGCGAAAAGAATCCAAGTTTAAATAAATCACTGACCATGCAGGCACTCAAAAGTGGTGCATGACAGATAAAGTGTTTGGGCTAAAATAGGCTAACTGGATAGCGTCACATCATTGAGGTCGAATTAAGGGAGGAACCCCTTCTAGAAAGCAAAACATAAAACATTTAAAGAGTCGTTGTGACTTACCGGCATGTTGGCGCTGCAAAATTGAGAATATTTTATGTTTAATTTGTGAATTTAGAGAATTTGTAGTTATTTAGATCTTATCGGCGCTATTTAAATGCCAGCGCATTACATATAAATTGCTCACATCCGACCGTCGACTCTGTTTGCGGCTGCGCAGTACTGGCACCTGAAAAAAGGTTGGGAGTGGGCAGGGGGACAGTTTATTGCACAAATGTTGTTGTGATCTGTTGAAATTGATAATGATCCATGATCAACTGTAGGTCGCATATCTGCCGTCTGTGGCGTGACCTGCATCTACATGCAATCTACAGACAGGAAATACATAATTGCATAATTGACTGGAATAATTCATTACTAAAAATAAAATTAAAATAAATAACAATAATAATAATAATAATTGCTTACACGGACTTTCAACCAGTACAGTTTCTTTATTATTACATAAGTACAGATGTATATTTTCATTTTGGGTTTTAACAAAGGCACTCACCAACCAATGTGCGAAACATGTGCATTATACAGGGGACAGGTCATTAGGTGGGGTTTGTGCAAATGTTATAATAGTACGTGTAATAGACACACACAAAACGAGACTTAGAAATACCTCTGAACTTTTAGCCATACCTTCAAATGCACTTCAAACATTAAGAGCAAAACCACTTCTCCTTTACAGGATTGTCATTGGCAGTTACAGCTTATGGGACACGCAGGTTGGTTGATTAATTTGGCTTTAAACAAGTTTTAAACACAAAGAGCAGAAAAATATACAAAACTAATACAATCCAGTCAGCTAAGCCTCTCCAGAGCCTGGAGAATACTGCTATAAAATAACCCTGTCTGGCCACTACTCTCTTGAGTAACCAGAACCCGCCCATCTGTACGAGGCCTGTGGACGAGGACGAGTTCTCCTTGCAAGAGACTGAGCTCAGAGTCCCCCTGGGCTAAATGCGATGTCATCACTCTGTGTCTGAGGGAAATGGGAACAACAGATTTTAGAGGTTGCAGTCAATCAATCCCATTAAACCAATGTCCTAATACATTGTAACCTTTCATAATAATAGTGGGAATTTATTTCCCAGTCAGGGCAGACTAGAGTTAAAGTAACAAATACACCATGCATGATGCATGTGCATGCATGTGCTGTCTTCATTCAGGCCTTGGATTTGCACCCAACACTACATTTACAGCATTTAGCAGACGCTTTTATCCAAAGCGACTTACAATTAATACATTAGTACAACACTATACAGACACTATTTACAGAGCCTCTCCAAAAAGGGATTTAATGACGACTGGAGACACAATACACTAGATTTGCTTAGGTATTGTATACACAACATATGGAAATAAAAAAAATTAAAATAATAATTAAAAAAATAAAATAAAATATAAAAAGACCTATTACACCATTTTGTGTAAAGCGTAATGTCACACTAGCCTCGTGACACCATCCTGACCTTGCGAGATACAATTGTATTTCGCTGCGGGTATCAATTTAAAAGTGTCGGCGAATCAGCGGTCAGCTGAAGTTTTTACTAAGATGATGACATTAACGTACATCCACTGATTGCCATTCCCACCATTACAAGCTATTTACAATTACTTCGCTTGAGAAGGTTAGTGCGGCAATCTCTGCAGTTTTACCAGAAATGCAGGGTATAACATAATTGAAAGATTGAAAGATTGAAAGAATTGAAACAGACAACGGCATGTATTTGCTGTGCTACCGGCTGGTTATAGGAATAGTTTGATCTATGAGTTAGCACCGTTAATAGTGAAGAATATGGGGCTGACAGAGAATTCCTTCCATATTGTTGAGGCCAGTTAATAAACAATGTAAGATTTCAAACAAGGATCGGTATTTTAATTCTTTATAGTGTTGGTAACATAATTATAGAAATGCAATCAACAGTACATTTGATATTTTATAGTAATTGTATAAATACATAACTTTTTGAGCCTCCATGGCGTTCTGGAAGGCACCGGCTCATGACCCTGTTTGTCTGTGTTTGCACTTGCTGAAACATTGGGACTGGTTTCCTCTCCTTCAATCAATTTATTTTTTTAAGTTTAAGATCTACCTCGATTCTCCCGACTGCACAAAAGCGCCCAACGCATCTTCTCGTGAGATCAGGATGGTATCACGGGGCTAATGTTACACACTACCATCTAAATTCTTTTTTTTCATTCTTAAAACAAAGGTTCTAAAAGTCCACTTCACCTGCTGGGGCTAAACTGGGTAGACACTGCTGAAAATGATGACTGCGATGACGATGGCTTTTGCAGGTTGGCATTCAAATCGGACATGGTTTCCAGGCCTTTCCTGAGCACAGGGGCCTTGCCTTCTCTGAGAACCATCCCAGGTCCGTCTCTGCCCAGGGTGAGGGACGGGGCCCACACCTCTGGTGGAGGGGGGCCGGCAGAGGTAGCCTGATTCCCAGAAGACCAATCTTCCTCCGTGAGGAATCGAACGGACTTTGCAGGCTTGAAGAGAGGAACAAGCAGCACAGAAATTATGACACTGGTTTGACCTCAAAGTATGCATAATAATAAAACTAGAAGTAAACACAAGCTCAGGCCTGTTAGACATAATTAATATCATTACATTACCTTGTCTGTGTTGTTCTTGTGTGATTCAGGTCGGACTAGAATTGAGTGAGGGCTGTTGGGAAACTGTTTGTCATGCAAAAAGGCCGTTTCTTGAGAGGCAGCCAACTCCTTGTCCTTGAGGATAGCAGCAGCAGATGGCGCTGGTGGCTCAGACATCCAGCCCAGTTGTCTTGTTATGATGCTGCTGTGTTTCTTCCTTTGCAGGGCAGGGGAGTAGCCTGTGGGTTGAACTTGTGCAAAGTTCTGCGATTGGGCTGCTGGAAGCTTTGAATAGGAAACATGGTTGTACCGGTTTCCTCGCACAGTTGAGCCTGCAAAAAAAACAACATTACAGTTAGGTCAATTACAAGTATTAAGGAGCAGGAGATTAAAAGATAAATGTGTGATTTAAGACTGAATATTACATTAAAAGAATGTGTTTTTGTAGAGTTTATTGAAATCTTTCTTATTTCACTCTGTCCTCAACACAAGTATTCAATATGCATGAACTAGAGAACTAAGGTAGAGTCTGCGGAGTGATCTTTGTTATCGGTTTTTAATGTAATGGGGTTTCACCCTGTAACCACTACTGTAGGTGAAATTTAACATAGTGGTCCTTTAAAACAACTGACATTATTTGTGAAAATAAATTAATATATTGAACACAACTGTTACTGTTAAGAACAGAGGACAGGTGTGCTTGCTGCCCACTTACCTCTTTGATGATTAAAAACCCGCCTCACAGTGTCCCAACCGTGCGAAACCCCATGCAAGGCAGATTTTCTGGTACAAGTAGATGACATTGCGTGTTGTGCTCCATTGGGGCCAGATGGGACCGGTCCTGTTGAGTTTACAGCTCCATCCGTCGCTACCCTGTCAAGAGCGAGCACCACAGCAGGATTCTTGGAGGTTGTGGGTCTTCTTTCAGCTAATATGTTGGAGGAAGCAGCAGTTGCTTTGGTCTCCATCAGCCTCGCAGAGGTTCTACACCAAGATGATTAAAGGCATTATCGGTAAAAAGTAGAACCAATGCCAGAGATTATAGTATAATAAAATATGAACATCTTTGTTTTTACTTGCACCGTGAAAAATTGAATTACCTGTGATGACTTGAAATAAATAAAAGCTGTCAGAAATCACTCCCACCTACCTGAGCACAGGGGTGACATAGTTGCCGGGCAGAATGCCTACTTTGCCAGTCCTGAGAGATAATCCACGCAGCCAGCCCTCTTTGAACCTGCCGTACACCCCCACCATCTCACCCTTCCTCAACTCCAGTTCTTCCGGTTGACGCGGTTTGTAGGAGTAAAGCGCGGCACACCTGATTGTACACACACACGCGCGCACACACACACACGGTTTGTCAGTCTTATTCTCTTTATCACCGGTGGTGGCCTATGTTCTAATGCATCGCAAAAAACATGGACACTAATGGTTAAGCAGAAAAAAAAAAAATAATAATAATAATAATAATAATAATAATATATATATATATATATATATATATATATATATTTTATTTTTATTTTTTTATTTTTTTTAAGGGTGAAAGCTTGTTTGGTTTTTCATTCTCATACCACAAAGTGTTTTACAGTATCCTTCGCCATTACTCACACATTGATAGAGAGCTGCTGTGTGGAGGAGTTATTATTGTCAGACGAGGCAGAGGGCATCTGGGGGTTGACCAGAGCCATGGTGATTGTGGGCGGAGTCTCGTTGTCCATCTTTTTCTCACCCTATAAAGTAAGATGTGTATTGCGAAAGATGATTCCTTCAACTTTGGAACTTTGGAAAAATTAAAGATAAAAATATGCGTATTCAAATGCATATATCAATACACACTGTACACTACATCTAAATGCACATACATGCACATACATTCAGAATTTGAATCTATTTCTCAAACAATGCAGGTTTCTAGACTGCTGGTGTTTCTAAAAAAAAATGCAGTAAAATTACAGGGATGTGTTCCCAGTTATCTCCCACTTTGCAAAAATAAACTAAAATGACGATTTAAGAAATAAACAAAGAAATAAGTAAAAAAAAAAAAAAAAAGACAGAAGATGTTTCACTGCTCTTACATTACTAGCCTCACGCATCCTGTCTCTCTCTTAAACCAGAGAGCTAAGCATGTCTGACAGAGTCCAGGTCAACAGCCTGTGACTCAGGCATTTCCCAGCCAGAGTCTGGGGTGGGGTTCTAAACAGTTTACAGTCCTTGGTATAATGATATACTGTACAAAGACTGCTGTTGTCATTTTTGTGGCAGCAGAGGGCAAATCACAATTATTTAAAATCAAATAACATAAAGCTTGTGTACAGCAGTTTTCAAACCTTAAAGTGCCACAAAGGTAGGGCGGCACATGCCGAGGTTGACTTGTTTCTACATTAGCCAATAGTGTTCAAGATGCGTTACACAGTTAAACCACACCACCCGGTTTAGAGATGACAGATCATATAATTAGATGTGAAAATTGGAACACCCACAACTACAATTAGGCAATTTTACAAGGAGTCGGTTAGTACTCTAAGTGAGTTACAATTATTTAAGGAGCAGGCAGAGGAAAGGCATCTTGCTCAAGGATGCTAAAAGGTATGCTGGGCATGTCAGGGATTGAACCCAGGACCATTTGTCTAGGAAACTATAAAACACCACTTATAAAATAGTAAATTGTTATCGCCGCACAGTGGTTAGCTACACATGCCTGCAGCAATTTACAGCTAAGCTAAACAACAAACTATCCCAGAATTCCCCATATAAGAATCCTTAGGCTCTCCCATCAATTAACTTATAACATATTTGCACTGAATTTAAGGTGAATGGAAATCATAATTAAGAAGCTTTAATTGCAGCCGTATTCACTTCTGTCAAAAGCTGTGCTGCAAGGCAGAAGTCATAATAAGGTGGTTACAGTATATCCTGGAGACATCCCAGCTCTCTGTTGTGTAAGAACATTACTGTTTCTGCGTACAGCATTTCATCGTCTTAGTACTTAGTAAACAGAATCAGAAAGCTTTATTGCCAAGTACGTTTTTTACACATACAAGGA
>JAOEHI010050644.1:2140-26228 GCA_025447815.1 Percopsis transmontana | reverse complement strand
AAAAGAAAATCCCAGTGCATCATTCCTGAAGGCCCAGTAAAGCTTCAAATTCTCTGTTTTAAAGCAATAAGAGTAAAACGATTATTATGGCTTGCCACGTGTTTGGGTATGATAGTATTTCACATCTGAAATATATTTCTCTGTTTCTTTATTTTCTCTCCATTGGAACAAACTCCCTCAATCGCCCAATTTGATGTGCTTCTGTGTCTAATTTGCATTCTGTAGTGTAGCGTGTTGTACTGCTTAAAGGGACACTCCCCAATTTGTGTCTGGAAGTACCCTTGTGGTTGACGCTAGCGTTACAAAAATGTGGTTTTGGTTTGAATCTAAAAGATAAAAATTAACACTGGGCAGGGGCAGAAAATTTGGGTTCTGGGGGCGCTGTTAGAATATCTGGGAGTTTATCTTAAATTTTGTTGAACAACACAGATTATTCATAATAGGTTTTTCACCTTCTCCTTTTCTCTCTATAATGTTACATTTTTCAAGTGCTTCCATGACAAATAAAAATAGAAAACAGACAATTCAACAGTCAATTCTACATTTATAATGCTAAAATTTCCCACCCGAAACAAACAACAAGAAAAGGTGATTGAATATGAACAACCTGGAAATAAACAGTGTTTGACTAGATCTGTTTGTAACCCAATCCATTGTCAGTTCAAATTTATCGCGAATTTGCCTGTTTTTCCACTGTGGGTAGCCTGCATGGGCGAACCTGTCCTGAGTGACACTGTAGCATTAGTGGCGGCTGCTGTTGTTGCAGTTGAGAAAGTGTGTCACAAGTGATTAACCTGACATGTGAATGTCATCTAGGGGCCATATCACAGCTCCAACCGAAGCGTGGATGTAATGTGTATGGCACACAAGGACCCAGAAATGTCACCGGTACCTCGAAGGGGTTTATGTATTTGCTCACAGCGAGGCTCGAAGGTCCAACGCATACACATCCCCACACAGATACACATACACATTTTCTCCTCTTTGAAAATTGCAGATTTTCAGCACTCACAGCACTCGCAGTAGCAGGAGCTGAACAGTATTTTTATATTGTCTACCTGCTATCGTGGCGCACAGACACATAGCAGTCTGTTTTCCTCTGTAATAACCTGTTATTAGAAGCCATTACGGGGAGAATAACAGATGCCTGAGATGACACGTGCGTGTGTGTGTGTGTGTGTGTGTGTGTGTGTGTGTGCGCGCGCGTGCGTGACGTACTGTATGAGTGATTGTGTTGTGTGTATTACGGGGACTCTGCTTCATCCTGTATGCAGGTCTCATCTCCGCGTCCTCAAGGGGGCTCTGATCCTGGATCCCTCTGATCCTGGCCCAGGCAGGTCAGCAGGGAGCTGTACGCTCCTCCATCTAAAGTTAATCATAGAGCGGGCTTGTCTTCCACGGGCGGCTAGCACCCAAACTGGGGATTTCTAACGGGCATTCTCAGGGCAGCTCATTATCAGTTCACCCCACCCCTACCCGCAACCACCCACCCACCCACCGCCGCTCCCCAGATCAGTTGGCCAGGCGAGGGCCCGGCCACTCTTATTAAAGAGCGTCCAGATGTTTAGATTGCGGGCAGCAAGGCCCGTCTGCGTGGAGGGAGATGAAGGAGGCCTGAGCACCAACAGATTTAGTCATCATGCGCTCCCTTATGAGGTAAGCTCTGCTTCAGAAGCCTGTGGGCTGCTAAGCTCTCGATGGTGGGCCGTGATAGACTCCAGCCTGTCACCATGGGGCTGACTAATAAACACTGCCCTCATTTGGAAATCACTAAATAATAATGATTAATATTATTGTACAATACTGCAAGATGGGTTATTGTTATTATTATTATTAGAATTTGTATTATTATATAACAATAAATAATCGCAATATGATAATAATAATACTTACTATTATCAGAGACATCATAGAAGAGAAAGGCCACTTCAAGAATTCTGAAAAGAAACTATGGGAGAAGTCCGTAACGCCAAAGATGGCGGCTGTATGCACATATCCCACCCCTCCCCCCAAAGAGCAAATCGCCGGCTTTATAACGATCAATCGTGAATCTATTAAGCCAATTGTGTGGTTGCACTGATCTTGCGCATGTGTAGTAGAAGTATAAACTGCCCGAAGTAACTGCCCGCGGGCATTAACAAGATGGCTGCCGAGTGGCCAGACTAATATAAGGACTTTTCTATTATGAATTGTTGTTACGTTTAGCAGATTGCAGACAAGGCAGATAAGGTTTCAGAGTTTATTTAGTAAAAGGCAATAGGGGGGTAAGGGGGACCATAACAATTGTTGTTATAGTTATTGTTGTTATATAGTAGTAGTCTAAATTGGTGCTATGGTAATGAAGTACATCTTATCATTGCCTTTTGAGAATGTAGTGAAGTGTGGGTGAAGGATCACATGGTACAATGTCATACGTCTGTGTCAAATTCCCCAGCTCATTTCAGAGGTTGTCATTCTCGTTTGAAGGATGCAGTCTGGCCCTTTGAAAGGAAACAGAATGTAGTTCCTTGATAAATTCCCTTAAACTTAAGCTTCCTGCTCACTTCCTTCCCAGTTTCCTTGCCGCCTTCTCCCGCTCGCCTGAAGCAACACAGCCTATGAGGCAAATACCATTTGTTTTTCAGCCTGTGCTATGATGGCTGAATAATGGCTTGCAGCAGGTTGCTAAATGAGAGTCTCAGACCAGCGATGGAAGTAATCAAGCCTTCCTTTTTAAACAGTGACACAGAGCAATAGAGATTAATGGCAACACAGGGGCCTTAGCACTCTCACTGCAGCTTTGTGTCAGGCAAGTACACCGACTGGGCCAACCATACTACTAAATATCAGCATCTATGTATGGAAGAGAGAGTGTATATTGTAGAGTACGGTTGCATGTAGTAAATTACATTTATTTCTGTCTTTCTACTATCTCTAAAAAATAACCCTTTTCTTGTTCATCAGTAAAGGGTCTGGATTACTGTTTACACCTCTTCATTACCCTTATTGATCTGTGATTAACTGGTGGATAGGCCATGTGGAGTGATTCACTTCCACTCACAAGAATATTCATTCAGAATTTATCCTCCGCTTGTTTCATGAATCGTAGGCCTGAATGTGCTCCTAAGTAATCTGCCCAGATATGTGAGTATACGCGGTTGGTAATCACAGCCCAATGTTGGCAGATTAGCCGACGTTTGAATTTCATACGCATCCGCCATCTGTCTGCAACATATACTGTAATCACTGGAGGATTACTTCTGCACAAACTCTCTACGTAATGTGAGGAGTCTTCGGCATGCTTACTGTGTTGAGCTTTATGTGGCCTACTGTGTCCATCCTGCAGTGTACTGTCATACACAATCATGAAAAGATTGATTTCTCATGGAAATATATAGGCTGCATTTAAGCTACAAATATATAAATGCGTCTCTGGTGTAAGGTTCCTGACCCCTACTCTTTTAATCCTGAAAATAGATTGGATTACATTTAAAGCGTTGAGAATAGGGGGCAAGGGTCCCTCGGTGTTGTTTACTGACCCACATACCAAGCCAGAATCATAGGCATGACATTTACAACCCAGCTATTAAATTCACTCTGTATGTAACTGTTTAAAATGCACGTATAATTCAAGAAAAAAAGCCTAGCAACTACTCTCTTCCATTAGGGACTTTGAGACTTACATCACATGACTAGTGTGAAGGATTTATTTTAATTAAACCCTGAAACCTTCTATCGCCTTGAAGTCAAATTGAATGCTCAATTTTAATGCCAAGATTATTTCGCTTACTACAGTAATAGCTCTGTAACGCACAGAGGCTTCTCCCCAGACTCCTGTTAAATGGAAAGAAAGAAATTAACAGAATTTGTATCGCTTTCATACACTAAAATGGGTGGCACGTGAAGGAAATGCTCTGAAGCTATCTGAGGAAGCTTTATAAAACAAAGACACCTCAAGGTATAGGCATCCAATGCTAATTACAGTGCACAGGGGGCAAATCATTGGAGAAATTAAGAGGATTTTTCCCTACTGATTATTTAATACGCCTACACTTAAACCGAGTTGGCTACAGCAGATTTACGCTGCGCTATTTTAACATCACAATGTTAAAATACCCTCACTTCAGTGGGCCTCTCAAGTTCAATGATAAAATTCACAATGAAAGAATATCCGTGCCATAAATTCTGTCTTGTAAAAAGGCTGGCGAAAGAGGGCTAGCAGGACCTTACTCCTCCGTCAGATCTTAACTGTTTTCCTTTCTCAATGTATTCATTGTCTGCTCCCACGGCTAAGCGGCAATCTGTGATTATTTCGAGATTTATGGTGCAGTGTCCCGCAATATTTTATCCTGTGCAGAAGCACACTCCGTACAGTGGATTTATACTGCAATGTGGCCTCTAGTGCATGCTACTGTATGTCTTCCTATGGCGTGGCAGCGCAGATCACTAGCCTTTAGAGGTGATTTATGATCAATGGGATTCCTGCTCAGAACAGCTCCTTTGAGCCTTGAGAAAAGAGGCAAGGTAATGAGGAGTAAAATGATGATAAGCAGAAGTCACTGTGTATACGCTGTAAATCTCCACACTCTCGGAAAACACTGCAATCCAAAGCCCACAAAGGCCCACTCAACATGGGGCAAGGCCCTCCGCGTTAAGTGTGCTGATTCAGTGAGCTCAACTGTCACTGTGCACTTGTTCCCCTTCCCTGGTTCGATGCCTCTTTCCACCTTCAGTCTCCCACTGCAAGTTTCTGTCCCAGTGGAGGGAGAGGGAGGAGGGGTGGGGTGCTCGCTCCTCATACCTATACCGTAGCTCTGCTCTGGCGCCGGCGTAGAGAGAGGTGAGTGAAGGAACGTCGGCGCCTCAGTGGTGAAAATGTTTAGGCTCGCAATACACTCAGCGCCTGCTGAAGTCAGCACCATTGACCCGCTGTGTGTGTTTGCATGAATGCGTGTTGGTGTGCCCCTGATCCTGATGGGATGCCCAACAATGCAGCTGATGATGGTGATGACATCCCAATTTGATTCTGCCATTTTTGTTCTTCCACGGGATTCATTTAGATTCTGTTCCGTTCTTGGCAGAATAAGGTCAGAGCAAGGCCCCAAATGTCCTCTAGGGTTATAAATTACTTTTCATTTCTCTAACTATGCCCTCACAGGCTCTTCAGAGAGAAAGCACAGCATCCACTGGTCTGGTAAAAACTCATTTCTCATAACACTGGGCTGTTTAATGTCAATGAGATTTGTTTTCCGCTGACTAAATTATTAAGAATGCTTAATCGCTTATTTACTGTGATTAATTGGCCCTGTAACCATATTTAATTTGGAAGGAAGCTTCCAGGCAAACTTCCAGGGATATTTTGGATCTCCTCAATTTTAAGTTAAGCGTTAAGAGTTGAGGAGTTCATTATAGAGTTTTTGCACACACACAAAAAGAAGTCAAGCTCAACAGAAAGTCAGAAGTTTCTCTGTCATCTACTCTATATGAATATTCACATTCCCAGCGCTTAGATCTGAGATTTTAGTGAGTAAAACAAGTTGGCTTTAGATATTTTTGGAGTACACTGCAGGCAATAAGAATTTTCAACTCATTGATATAAAGCTTTCATGTACAGTGTCGGGCAGTGTCCCCAATGCAATGGTTAAACTACGCAACACCCCAGAAAATACGCGAAGGAAAAAAATGTCGCTGAAGGACTTTGGTCTTGTGCAGTCCTCTCCACACCCCAATAGAATTAAGAAGTGTGCTGTTTATGTATTTATTGGATTAACAGTGAAATCCAGCTTGCTTGGTTTTACATCATGCTTCTATTATTCGTTATGTAAAAAAATATGTCTTTCCTTGAAGCTTAATAGCTGATAAGAAGGATAATTCTCTCACTCTTGAAATCGCACAACCTTTGCAGTGTTGTAATTTTCGAATACAAAGGCTGTAATCATTTCGTCAGGGCTGTCTCAAGCTGAGAGCTGTTGCCTGCAGGCAGCCCTGGCAGATAATTGAGGGTGGACCTCTGGCACTGATGTGTTTGTGATTGAAGATTTAACGTTACTTTGCATCCTAGCAGGAGGATGTTGGTTATCGACCGTCTATGAAGACTGGAAGGCTGCCTGTAAGCCAGGTCCAGCCCTCTTTGCTATCGATCCACTGGGTAATAGACCCTGCTGAGAGAGGGGGTGGCCCCAGCCAGGGTCAATTGGGCCAGCATGTGCCAAGAAGGCCAAGGAAACAGGCCAAGGCCACATTTAGATGCTGATGGCTTGGGGTAACGCATTACTTTGTAATGCGTTACCGTAATCACATTACAGTTACTAATCAAACAATTATGTAGTTATTTGCAATTGAGCCTTGTTCTCGCCACACCTTTTTTCTGTGAAGTGCTCTTTGGGCTGGTTTTTACTGACTTTGCTGTCGGCTTTGTGGTATCATTTTATATAAGAGCATAAAATAAAGATATTGTGTATGTCCTTATAAGGATAGGGATTTGTTCTAATATGTAGGCATATATAAGGTTTAACATTATATTCTAAACTGGCAATTACGTGACAATGCATCTCAGGCAATGTTGCGGAGTAACACAAAAGTAATGTAACGAGTAGTGTAACATATTACTTTATACTGGGAGTAAATAAGTAAAGTAATGCATTCCTTTTTAGTGTAGTGTAATGTGTAATACATACGAGTAATGTGTAATACATTATTTTTTTGGAGTAACAACCCCAACACTGCTGAATGTATTTCACATGCAAAAATAGTTGAATTGATTCTTCTTTTTAATTGTGGTTCTGAATTAGTATTCAGATCGAGTTAAGGTGAAATGCCATCCACGGATAACATTTCCCCTCATAGGCATTGATATCTGAAAGGCATCAGATATCAAAGTGAGATTTTGTGCTGATTTCCTATTAGATGAAGTAAGGGATATGTGTCCGCTTGCATCACTAAGGAGAGGAAATACAGGCATTAATCCTTGACAAATTCATTATGTTACAGTCACCTTTCAGGTTTTTGCTATTTCATCCTCAGCTGAAAATAACCCAATGCCCTTTTTTGAAATGAATTCACAGCTGAAGCCATACAGCTCAAAAGACATCATAGCTCAATTAGTAATGTTATCTGAGGGCAATGTAGCTTAGTGGTTAGGGTGGTCCCCTCAGCCTGAAGGTTGTTTGATCCTCAACATGTCCAAGCTACTAAGCATATGTAAGATTTCTCCTGCTCCTGCTTTGTTTACATTTGCAGCATTTAGCATATGAGTTTATCCAAAGCGACTTCCAATTAGTACATTTGTCAATAGCTGAATAGGTCATAAACCAGTTATCGTAAGAAAACAACATTCTGTTAGAATAATGACAGCGGTATGTCATCAGGGCTAACTTAGCTATACATTTTGCAACATACATTTTGTGTGTTTGTGCTACATGGTTACCTGCAAATACAGTGCACTGTATTTGCATTGCATTTACACTGCAATGCATCACGTAGTCTCCCTAAGCCCCCTAACAAATCCTTTTCTTTGAACTTCTGTTGTAGGACACACATTGTCCCAGGAGGGAGCCAGTTCTTCATCTATCATCGCGCATGCTGCTTTTTTTTTGTTTTTTTGGGGGATTGCAGTGATGCAGTCCCCAAGCCTCGCTGCTTGCAGATGCAATGTGGCGACACTGCAGAATATGTTAACTAAAAATAGTGCCATCTATAAATGGTGCTTGAGATGCGCAGCTATGGTTCTCTTCCCGTTTCCATGCCCTCTCAAGAGGTAGAGACACACATTAAAGCAGCTAAAAGGGGGGGGATCTGTTTCACTTGTTAAATAAAGCCAATTTGAGTGGTGGTGGGAGGTAATGGGGGATGGGGTGCGACAGAAGGCAAACTAGTAGTGGTTTTACTCCAGTTGAGCGAGTTCATGGCGCAATCTGAAACCTGCTTTTCTTGTTCAAACGTAGAAGTTGGAATTTAATTCCGTCAACTGTAAAAAGAGAAACATATTAAACTGAATCTGACTGAAGATCAAAAGCACTTATGAACAAGCATAAAGAAGCAGAGATAAATACATTTCCAACTAATTTAATTAACTTTTTTTGCACACTTATACAGTCAGGGATTAAAATAAATACCCACTGGTATTGTATAGTTGACACAACATGATCTATCCTATACTTCAACAACACTGGACAAAAAATGTTTACAACGGACATCCAGGCAGTGCTTTCCTTGCTGAAATTGGCCTCATTCTTAACAGACCGAACTAATCCACCAAACAAATAAATTAAATGTGTTTTCGATGCTAGCTGTGAAATGACATGCAGTGCTGTTATGATAGCCTATGTAGCGGTGATATTCTGTCGCTAACGCACAGCACAATCTCATTACATCCATAGACAAACAGCTACTGCAATAATAATAATAACTGCAGATACAGTATGTGATAAGGTTTATGAGCTAATGTTGCCCCTGAGGTTGCGTTGTCGCTTGAACTAGTGATGTAGCCTTTAGCACGCCTGGCTCCCAACCACAGTTCTCCTAAGTAAAAACAGGGTTAGCAGACCCACCCTGGACTTGGGGAAGGAATTCGAGCCCCAACAGGGGTAACCTGATCACATGTGCATATCATAAACAATACTGTGCATACGACAGATCAATGACTCGCAATTTACTGCGTGTGCTTTGCTAGTCATGCTGGCTAGAACGTGGCCATCATTAACTTCAGATACAGTGTGTGTGTCTTTGAGAGTGCAGACTAGGACTATGCAGTTTTTGTGTTGTTTTTTTCAATCCAGACAGGGTTTTCACCACTTATGGTCCTTCAGTTGTCTCTCTCTCTCTCCGTGTCTCTCGCCCTGCACTCTCTCGTCCCGAACCACCTACGCCTAGAGGGGGTATTTTCGGAGCAGCTCTGACTGCCACATGTTCTTCCTCTCTGGGAAGCGTTCGGGAATCCTGATGCGCCGGAAGTCCTGGATGCATTTCTCCAGCTCCTGCTCGGGGGTCATTCTCTCCTTGTTCGCTTTCCTCTTGGCCGCCTCCCGCTCCCGGACGCCGAAGGTGCGTACCCGGAGCCCGTCCGTCTTCCGCTTCACCTCGGCGTGCTGCAGCATCTGCGCCGGCCCCATCTTCACGGGGCGGTCCAGCGTCTGGATGCTGGGGGGCGGTCGGGCCGCGGGCCCGCAGATGACTGTCCCCTGTGGGGAGCTGGCCTCCGACTGGGTCTCGGAACAGGAAGTGGAGAGCTCGTTGAAGGATGTGCCACTCTCCCCCTCGCGCTCGCTTTTGTGGCTCTTGCAGCAGCAGTCGCAGTGGGAGGAAGACCACCTAGACGGCCCACCTGAAGACCGTGCACACACACACGCACATGCACACACGCACATCTGTCAGTTACCATTACCATAAACTCCAATATATGTACAGTAAATTTAGTGTTGCAGCCCCTGTCGTGCGCCAAGGTAACGTAAGTTAATATTCCTTTTGAACAGTGACAGATTTCAGCAGTAATCAAAGGAAACAGTTCAAACAAACCAGCCCAGACAAATGGCCACAGTTTTTTCAATGATCTTGTGTGCTGGCTGTGTGTGTGTATTTGTAGGCATATAGATATACATATATGTATTGCCTTTTACCTTTAATTGCTGAATATCAGAGAGCTGTTGGTGTGTGCATTTTGTTCATTCAGATAAGGAGCAGCCCTGAGCTCAGTACAGACCCTTCCCACTTCCGAAAGCAAAGGCTTGTCTGGGAGCCAATTCAATCTGCTTTGCTCTCACGTTTTTCTTATTAGAGCTCTAATGTGACTGCCTTGTAATAATAAGCCGATGCATTAGTCTCCGTTTTGGACTCCTAGTCAAATAAGTCAGAGAGGTGCTTCTAAGGAAACACAAGGCGCAATTCATCTGGGATGTTAAGATGGTGGACTCGGCAGAACGGGGTCAGTCAGCAGTGGAGTGATTGTATCTAGAAGACCCTCGAGGTCTCTGGCCCGCTGTCACTGACAACGGGTACAAGTGCTAAACCTGCAGACAGGAGCGCATTTCAGTAATCCTAACAGACTTTCTCCTACACTGCCTAATCCTGCCTCATCTCCCTTCTTCCCACACAGTCAATTATATATTAGAAATATGCAAGTTTCTTTCTAGTGTGGTTTTGTGCCTGTTCAACTCCAAAGAACTAAAGGAGACCCCTGTTCTATAAATGTCTTCTCTGCTTGCACACTTATTTTGATCACATGCCACATTCCTGACCTCAACGACAATTTTAGACATTGCTAGGCACAAATGCTTTCCCAAGTTGCCATTTAATTGTAAGGCTGAAAAAACCCACAATAAATAGAGACATTCTAAAGTCCAGAAATGCGCTGTTCAGAAGTGTGTGGTGCTCTCTTATAAACACTGCCTTTTATAGGAAATAATCGCATTGCAGGAAAAAAACACCTAATGGCTTTTCCAATGTGTTGCCTCAAACTCAATAACAATGATTTCTCAGTGGGAACAATAATTTGGCCATTACCTCTTCTGGTGCGTGGACCAATTTATATTGAACCGAGTTCAAAAGGGATTTTAACCTCTCACTGCTTGCTGTAATAATGACCTTATCGCTGGTGCCATGATTGTGTTGGGCTGATAGTGAGTGAGTCACTAACAGCTTTTTAATGGCTTATCCATGAGTAAAGAGGCCAATCAGAACAGCAATTTCCCCCCACAGAAAATTAATAATGCTGGATCCAGCATCTGACCAGCAGCAGGCAAATGGATGCATGCATTTTATTGAGCCAATTCGATGGCAGGAATCAGAGTAATGTTGCTAAATGGATAGATGCTCTAGTCAAGAAAGCCATCCCGTTCAGGAACCTGGACAGCACCCAATGGAAGCATCAGGCCATGTGGCCTTGTCGTGTTTCTACTGATAAGAAGCTGGGCTTTTATTCTGTGTTGGCCAGGCATTTCACTTTGTCTAATTTAAGCCTTGTGGAAATGGCAAATAAAGGTTGAAAATAAACCTATTTCTGTAAAAAATTATTATTAGGTGTCTGTGGTGTATGCTTTGACACCCACTTCATAGCCAGGACTGACATCTTTAAGATCCATGTCCAGAAACCTGTCTATAATATTTTAGACTTAAACAAGCAGGCATGTATTATACACCATACTGTGTTTTCAGGGAAGCCGATGATAGCCGTGCACTTTGCTCAGCTCTATACAGCCCACCAGATCGTATTGCACTCGCATTAAAAGACCAAGGCTCTTCAGGCTAGACTCAGAGGCTGTAGCTGAGTTTGAGTGCATAACTCATAAATAACACAGAGGGGAGTGGGTTCTGCACGGAGAAAGAACACAGAAGCTGTCACCAGGGTATCCTCAAACTCCTCTCTGTATCTCACATGAGAGCAGGAAGTTTTACCCTCATAAGTCAGAGCTGCTATTTTATAGAGGTTGTACACTTATGGATGGCTTGTGTACATACAAATGTGTAACTAAAGGTTTTTTCTCAGAAGATGAATGCCGCTCACGTAGGACAGTAATGAAGGCTGTGACACATTGACACACACACACACACACAAACAAACACACACAGACACTATTGCAAATGTCAGCAAATTTGTTATTGTCAAGCCAATTAGAACATCTTCTCTGCATCCTCGGTGCAATCATTGGGGGTTTTAATAATGGCAATGCAGTATTTGTCTCAAATTAAAAATGTGAACAGCGTGGGATATGTCATGACATGCACATCACCACAGTCACAGGTAAGATGTAAAAGACCTCAGTTCACAATAATTCCTCTAGTTCTAGCAGTAGTCAGGCACTCTCTTTGGATATCAGAAACTTAAAGCTAGCAGTGTTAAAGTCTTATAGTAACATGATTGAAACTTCTTAGAGCAGTTGTTTTCTCCTCATACAATAGACATTTGCTGTGTAGTGTGAATAATCTAGTTTAAAAGCTTATTCGTTTCAAAATTCGTTTCAGTGTTAATTGTTTAATTTAATAAAAGGCATTCATGTTTTTTAGTATAATTTCCCCACAAATCTTTGGTCACAAAGTAAACAAAACAGCTATACCAGACCAGCTGTAATTGTTAGTTTGGTAAATCACTCAAATATATAAAATGTTGTCTTGCAGTAACCCGGCAAGGAGTCAGGCCTAAACAAGCAGATATATTCTGATATTAAACTCTCATAGTCTCCAGCTCTCGTCTCCAGTTACAAAAATGATTCTTACCCAGCCAGCGCCTCGGGATAAGTGCTGTTTATGTGCTTGTTAACTCACAAATTAGGCCAAAGTGTCCTTGCAGGGGGAAAAGTCTAGTCTGGCAGAGGCATCATTTGTCCTTGCAGGGAGCGAGGGGAAACCCAGGCAGGATACAAAGTCAATGCCATTTCCCATGCAAGAAGTGTCATTTAAGCAGGTCACCGCCCAACCTGACCTGTGACCACAGTATAATAAAGTCTACAACATCTGCATAAATCTGAATTTCTCAATCTATATTTACTCCACCACTTAGCCTCTTCCGGTAAAGCAATCCTCATCTGTACCATGACGGCGCTGATAAAAGCAAGACTGTGGGAGGCAGGTGGGACACAGGATTTCCACAGAGCTTTAACTAATAAGCTCACACACACACCCAAAAAGAGGCAGTGGGCAGTTTATGCTCTCTTATAGATGTATTACCGCCCCTGACACACATTATCTACTGGCTGCAAACAAAGTGACAATTCCATTCTCTGATCGATAATGACAAGTGGGTGCTGCCTGCTACAAGAGACAGAAAGGAAGGGGTTGAGTGTCTCACTGACGGGCAATGAAATGGCAAGGCAGACCGATTAGGATGTCCATGCCCCTCGCCGCCCTCCCTCCCAGGCCTTGGCACCACCGGCCCAACACCACGCCCCTCTGCTCCTCAAACAGCGGTGATGGAGCAAGCGGAGGTGGAGAGAGAGCGAGGAGAGTGTCTTGAGTATCTGAAGAGCGCTTGTCATCTCGTAAATGATGATCCTCAAACGTTTCTCAGCCCGGCCGTGGACGATAACGTTAATAAATGCTGAGTGATGAGTAAAGGAAGTCAATGTAAACCTCTGAGCAAAATCATGAACTCCTCTTTTCTTAAAGGGTCACTCCTCGATTGTGTTTAGCATCCCCTGAACTGAAAATTTCCCCCTCAAGCTTAGTGTTTATGTTCTGAATCTGAAACTGCATAAAAGTGTGTGGGGTTGTAGGGGGAGGGGTAGAGAAGATGTGCGCTTGTAGTAGTAGAATGGAATGCAAGCCAATGGGCTCTCAGGGTATGCACTCCCTGAGTTTCAAACCAAAACGATAAAAATTGTAATAGTGGTTTCAACCACAAGGGAGCTTAACAGACTGAGGCGTGTAAGTTACCTTTAAGCATTGACTCACAACATATTGTAGCTGTGCAGGACAAAACATCATCTAAATTAAAGCCCCTATACACATGAGGCTGTTTTGTTCTCCTTTACCTGCCTTGAACTCTCAAAAATAGGTGCATCAGTAGGCTATATTCACTCTCTTAGACATCATTATGAGGCGTGAATGTAATCAATGATGCAAATAATTATTCCATTAAAAAATACAGCTGATAATGCGGTGCTAGAGGTCAAAAAGAGTCTAAAGAAAAGCCAGGAGCCAAAATGTCAGCGACTGCAGCTGCTAATTGGCATTGCTGAGAGTCAGGGTCGATAGATTTTTGCTAGCTGGCTTTATGCTTTGCTTTAGTTATGGCAGGACAGGATGCTTTCCCAGCTCTACTCCTACATACCAACACATAGGCCCTACAGTAGGATCCCCCTGTCTCCAACATCCACAGCCCAACTCACATGTGAGAAGTTGTGCTAGCAGTGCGGCCTGGTGTCTCCAGAGAGATCATTAGGGGTTAGCTAGGAGCTGGTGAGGCAAAAATGCACATTCAAGTACTGTAATAAAAAATGACAAGGAAACAAAAAAATGTTTTTCCTAACTTTTACTCTTTGAAGTAAAGTCCTCTGCATCTGGAGCTTTTCAATAGACTCACAAAACTGCAACTGCTAAGGTGAACCCAACCCGCATGTCGACTTGTAGTTGATATAGTGCTCAGGGTTTAGTAACTAGCAGGGGAAAAAATGTCACAAGGACATTCCAAGTCTATACTTCAGAGTCTTTTCCTGCCCAGCTGCTCCTAGACATGTGTGAGTTATTCCTATGCACACCATCTATCTCTTGCTAGCACTGCCAATCGATCTAGGTTCCAACTGGGCTGACTGGGAGCTCTGGGAGAGCCCAACCTCAGTCTCCATGCTCAAGTAACTGATAACCTTGCTTACGGTTTCCCTGTCAAACTGTGTCCATTGTCCACAGCCCATATGGACATGAATTATTTTAGTAATTCATTTAATTCAAATCAGTGCTGCACATTTATATTTTGGGCAGTGGATTTTAATGTGTATACAGTATGCATTATGTGAATGAATTTGGTATTTTGCCTCTTATTACCATAAAAGAGCAACTAAGTACTTTTAAGAGGAACAGTCGCCATATTGTTTGGATGCAAATCTGAGAAACACGACAGGACACACACACAGCACACACACAGTTCCCAGTGCTTTGTGTGTAAGTTAACTGTTTACCTGAAAGAAAGGTTTCCTAGAATATATTATTTTGATAATAATTCTTTAGAGACTCTGAATTTTCCAATGGCATTTAAAATGGGACTTAGGTAATAAAGGGAAACTCTCCAGTGAATCACTAGAGACAAAGTAATGTTTAGAGAGCTTAGATTGCTTTTTAATTAGACTACATGCCTCCTGTCCCCCGGAGATAATTGGCAATTCAAAAAAAAGAAATAAGAGGTTTAGAGTAATTTATCACCATACAATAATATTGTCATCGCCAATGTTAAATCTAAATGTCACTTCAATAATATACAACCTATAATTCTGCTTAATAAATAAAAAAGGCTCAAAGAAAAGGCCTGAATATTCCATAATGATTGACATGCCGCTTTTGAGACCAGCGTCTACAGGCCTCAGAGGTTTCACTCGTCAAAAAACACGGTATTGTGTCTAGACACAATGAGATTCCCTGTTACCGATTTGCCCTGTTTATGTCAGTACTTAATACAATGACACCAGGGTTACATATGTTTGTCTGACACTCTGTTTATTCATAAACCTGCATTTATCATGCCCAGTTAATTGTGAGCTATGCCGGGGCATAGCTGCCAGGAGCATAAAACATTCCTCAGTATGCTGACTGTTGTGACTGCTCTGATCGCATGCCTTTTAAATTTAAAGGGACACTAACCTTGTTCGGGTTATATCGCCCCAAGAACCCCCCCTACACACACTCACTGTTATGAAGGGGGAGGGGTAGATGAGGTTGCAACTTGCAAGTATAGCATTTCTGTATGAAATTGAGTGCCTGCTAAAATGATTAAAATCCCACTGATGCAGAAAGCTGTCATTGGAGGACCAGGAGAAAACGGATGGTTCTGTTAACAAGATGAGCCACATGGATGAGAGTAAAGAATAGAGCGGCATAAAATAATGCAGACTGTTTACTGTAATAGATTGCTCTTCATCGCTGTGTGTCTTACCGGCCGGCGCCGCTCCGAGCGGGATTAATAGACATGGGAGATTAGCATTTATATTCAAATAACAATAAAACACAGCGGTTTTACAGTATACCCTCCCTAAAGGTGTGCTTGTCTGCATCCACACTTGGTCTAAGACTATCCGCCATAGGCCATTCTGCAGGTGTCCCACATTTAGAATCAGGTTAGGGTATTCGTTTTAGCTGAGGGTACAGAGCAGAGCAGTACTGTGAAGCAGAGCCTCTGTGTTCTATCCATCTTGTTGACTGGCCCTCTGTCTCCTAGCTCTGTGTCTGCTTCCTATCAGCCTCACCTTGTCTGCTCTATATTAAACGTCTCTGTCTCTATCTGTCCAACCCCCCTTCTGTTCACGTCTCACCGCGGAGCCTTTCTCTCTGCCCAACTCTTTCCCTCTAAGATTTGCTTTATCTATTTGACTCGCTCTGCCTCTAATTCCTCCATCTGTTCGCCTTTCTGTGCCTCGCCTCCTTTCAGCGTCCCTCATTAAGACCCCTCACCCCTTATCTTAACATCTCCCTGATTCTTAAATCCCTTCTCCTCATCCTGCACTCCTCACATCACCTCTCTTTCCTGGACGTATAAGCCCGCTCACACCTCTACCCTGCCTCATCTCTGCATCTGTCCCCAGGAAGTGTCTTTTGCTTGGTGCTTCCAAAGGCTAAATTACTTCATGTCAAAGCACAAATCTCTCTGTGACTGTATTGATGACAGGAAGGGCCACATCATTAGTAAACCATATGTCTTTCTATTGGAGCCCACCTATGTTGCTGACCTTGACCCACGAGTCAGATTTACTTCTGTTCTCGGAAGGGAGCAATTAGGAACAATGAACAAAATGCTTTTTTAATTGGCCATATGGTCCAACTCCATTCTCACTGAAAGAATAATTAACGTAGGCCTACTGGATACAAAAGACATTTTCTGCACTTTGCATATAGGTTTCCGCCTAAATATAGAAGTATGATTTAAGTAAATATGGCAGCACAGTTATTTTACTGTCCATGCATTACTGTATTATTTATAACGAACCCCCCTTGGGCAGGCAGCACCCAGCCTAAAACATGTTTACGCATGATGCATACAGTAGGCTATGTAGCTTAAGATGTTTGCAGAAATACCACAGCATAGGGAGTCACTTCCCATGAGACTCGAGGGCAATGCCTGTAATGTTGGACGCAGAAGCTTGGTTATAAATCTGCAGCCATTGTGAGGGCGGCTTAGATTGGAAACAGGTGAAAATAGTCAAGGGTACGCTACACTAGACTTGGTTTATTTTGACCACCAGTATGCAAATTAATGTGTGCTTTTCGTTTTGTTATGTTGAGATAAACCTTCACTTACGGTAAAAGACATACTGTGTGTAATTAGACCAGACCCTGTCGTCCGAGTAACGACAGAACGAGGAAGCCGTCAACGAAGAGTTGCAGGCTACAATGTGAAAGCCGTTCTCTGACAGCATATCAAAGGCTCTTTCCAGATGCCTGAACTTGAGAAAGAACCTGCTGGTGTAACGGTCCGGTGGTCTATCCAAGTCACGGCTCTCATTCAGGGCGTCTCCAAAGACCTCCTTGGCTAAGCCAATTCTGCCACTAATAAAGATTCTTGGCACCTTTTTGGCTTTAGCGTCACTTTCTTTGACTCCCGTGGCGCACATGCCTTTGAAACCGACAGTTATATAGCCGTATCTCCGGTCCAGTGAGTAAGAGGAATAAAAGATTTGGTCACTACCCAGCGACACATCGTCAAAATCATTGTAGTAGAAGTCATCTGGAAATAGCTTTAATTCATCCGTTGACAACAGTTTAGCCAATTCGGGAAGCTGGAAATATTCCGCCTCCTTTTTTAACCTTCCTCTCTCGGGAAAGTGGTCAGGGAGGACCACTTGCTTGTCTCTGAGGTAATCCAATACATACCGAAACAAAAAGCCATCTCTGTCAATAAAGTAACGTCCTCTGAGGTCGCGTGACAAGTCATTTGAGGACCCCTTCTTGTTCGAGAACAGTTTACCAAGTAAAGAATTGGGAACGGTTGTCAAGGTAGCATGACGGGTATAGTACACCTGCCCGCCTACGTTTAGTTCAATAACATCCGATGGAGGGTTTTGAACTGATCCTTGGTCTTTTGCGGGTTGGGTTTTGCAGCTTTCACTCAGTGCCATTTTCAGTAATGCACGATTTCAATCTTGACAGTGCAGCGCAGATGTTCCAGAAGTTCAGGGTATGGAATGCAATTGCATGTTCAAGCATCCACACTCAAAATCACGGGGTTAAAACAACACGCAATTCTTACCCGGAATCTCTCCCTCGAAGATATCCCAACGTGTGCCTACATCCTCCATGCGTAAATGTGCCTGCCCACGGTGTGTCCTTTTTGAATGGAATCGATCATCATAGAACGCATCCTGTTACAGTCATCCAGTGCAAAGGGTATTAGCCTACTAGGACTTCATAGAGATGTAATCCTCACTTCAAACATTGATTTTTTTATAAAATTGAAAAAGTTTTTTTTACAGTTATTTTTACTGAAAGGTTTACCCACTTGCGTAATGTTCCCAGTGTAAATATATCAATCAAATCTATTGGTAAAGATATGCCTCTATCATTAGTCTACGCAAATGCAACGCTGTCTAGCCTATATAATAATTGCTGAAAATGAAATTTCCCTTTCTCCGAGACAACTTGGACCATGGGTGGAATTGGGTCCCCTATGCGCACCCAGTTTTCCAACCAGAGTGCAGTATACGGTTGGGCCGGCACAGTGCACCGCAGAAAGGTTTAAGAAGATGTTGCTCCAAGCTGTACACGAGGGGGGAAAATCGTCCCATGAAGTAGGGCTAGTGTCTTACATCATCTTAAAGGAAAATTACATTTGCGGACGGACATAGTTTGCCTTTTGAAGTTCAATTATTTAATCGACAACTAAATCTGGAATTATTATATACTGTAGCAGGTAGCCTGTAGCCCATGCTTCAATGCTTAGCCTATTTTAAATCTAGCGTTACAAATAGTCATTAGAAGCTGTTAGTCTTCAATTATTGCTTGCCATCTCTTTCACTGCCTTATCTTTGGCGTGTTTGAATATTTGATCATTGGCACAAACTGATCTAACAAGTAGGCCTATAGGTTTGCCAATAGTCTATCACTCCTTGACCCCAAAGCTCACTGCTAATGCTGAACCTAATGTACACTGATTCAATATGATATATGATATCAATATGCAGGAACAGGGTCAAGTCAATAAGCTTTACTCAAACTGCCTCACATCACTAACCATAGCCTACCCTCTAATTGAACAAGGAAATACAAAAATCAAAAAGACACAAGACCCATAGTACCCATAGTACCCATAGTACCGAGTTTGCATGAAGGATTTCTATGTTACAACAGACACAGAAACAAAGCCTATTTTTTCTTACATTTTTTCCCTCTGAAAAAAAAGGTGGGGTCATTGCATGTGGTATATCTTTATTATAGGAAGCTACATTACAGTATATCTTATAGACCATGGTTTATGTATCTTGCAGGACACAGTAAGGCAGCAAAAGAGGAAGTGCTTGGCATCTCCAAAAGGTTTGAAATCCAAACAGATCAATTGTAATTCTCATTCTAAGTCGCTTTAAAAGCATATGCTAAACTGTAATCATGCAAAAAATTTTACATCCTGTTTTCTAATCAAGACAGTTCACTTCCTGCCCTTGTGTTTCCCGCGTGTGTGATTGCCTGCCCCGCCCTGATCAGGTTCACATATCCCTCCTTACCCTTCCTCCCTTGTGAATGTAGTTTCTGGGCTCTCCTTGTCTGTTGCCAGTTTGTCTTAGCTCTCTGTAGTAAGTGTTCCAGCAAGTTTGTCTCAGTGTATTCCTAGTGAAAGTTTTGACCCTGCCTTGGCCTTGTGGACAAACACACAGCTTGCAACTAAAGATTATTCTCTACCTGTGTGTTTGAGTCGTGCTATTGAGTCCATTATCTGTTGGTCCCAGTTTGGATCAAATTTAAAATAAAGTCCTCATTGTGTTGAAATCACATCCCAGTCATCCTAACTTTTGATTAAAATAATGTATTTGATATGTGCTTATCTGCAAGTGTATTTGGTAGGTTTTGTATAGTGAAAAAATCAAAGGGTTTCTTGTATTGCTGAGAAAAGCTGTTTATGAGAGGAGAGGACCCTTGACATGCGCTTCTGAGGAGGCAGCGGTCACGCTTTTACCCTGGTAATTCACAGTAGTGTGCTGTGAAGGGGTTGCTAAGCAGCCACAGGGGACTGAGGGGGATTCATATACTGGAGAATCAGCTATGTGAGCCAACAGTCTTTCCTAATTTTCTGTTATATGGGATTCTCTACACTTCTAATGCTGTAAATTCTTACTTAATGCGGTGGTCTTACTGTTGCCCTCATATATAAATATTTATTTAATTTATGTTATTTGTTTACTTTAAAGGCATATGAACCTAAATATATATGACAGGTCTGATGGGTATTTTTCCCCCTTTCCCCTATTTGATAATGAATCTGTGAGCCCTGTTTCATATTAATCTCACTTATCCCATTTAGACCAATTCTGCTTCCTTTCAGCACTATCCTATTAATTCCATGTTTCCATAGTTCTCTTATTTGGAAAGAGGTGGAATTTCATGCAACTTCAGCATGAATAATAGTGAGTAAGAAGCACATATAGAGTAAGAAACTCTATATGTGCCATAACATTAACTTGACTATTGTCTGTTATGCAAATATGTGGCTTCCAAATAGAGTAAAATGCGAAGTAATTGAGATGGCAGGCTAGGCGGGTGTGTAAGACAGCACGCTTTAAAATAGAATTTGTTTTAAAAATAACCATGAAAAGGACGATTTTCCATTAACTCTTATCAACCAATTCATACAGATAAACAAAAATCACCTTGAAACCTCTTGTCTAGGGTATAGACATTTAAGGGCAAATGGAAATATGCTGTCTTTGTGGAAAACTGGATGCAGTGTAATGCAGCACACTGACCATCCACTCTTTCTGCAGTAGAAGGAGTTGCAAACTGAAACATCACAAATAATATTAAATTACATAAAAATTAAACAGCTTCTGATTGTGATTAGCCACATTGGTCTTTGTTGGGTCAATTCCTTTACAGATTTAGCTGATCTTTGGATAAAAATATTTTATTAGGAGTATTTTTGAAAATGACTAAAGGCCATGTCTGCTGCCAATACAAAAAAGACCAGTCACAGCTAATAATATCCAGCCCACTAATAGGAATTCAGTTTAGAATGAACTAGGATATGCCTAGTGCATATGGTTCTCAGTACTCACTTGAGCCCCTAGGTGGCCCTAAAAACGTATTTTTTAAATCTATTTTGAATAAATGTAATTAGGCTAAAGGCATGGTGTGGCATAACTGAACGATAAATGAAATATACATCTGATAGTTGTAGTAGACAGAAAATAAACCACACATTATTACATAGGCTACTATTTTATTTTCGCTACTGTTCTGTTGCGCACCTGTGCTGCATAAGCATACCATTGTGCCCCAAACCACTAACTGCATAATTATTTATGTAAAGCAGACCCACTATAACTGTTTTTTATTATAGTGGCCAAATATTTAATACAGTAGCACACTTTTGGTATATGCTATAAACACATATTTTATATAATTAGCACTTTTCCTCATTTCAAGGTTAATTTAATTATATGGCTAGACATTAATTTCATATGGCTACCAATATCCTCAACACAGTGCTGCTCATTTTTATTTGTGAAAAATAAATTACTTAAGTCTGATTTATGTTTACAACTGCAAGACAATTTGCCGTACAATTTCCAAAGTGGGCCAAAGTGGATGCATATTCGAGCACAACAAGCTGCAGTACCACAGTTTTACCAGCAGGGCGCAGTGCACGTTGTAAACAGGCCAGCCACGGGGTTGGCTTGCTGAGATCTCCATTTTGTATGTTTTTCCTTGAGGTTAGCGCCTACTTTTTAATGGCTAGCTGCGATTCGACTTAGTCCTACTGTGTTGTGCATTTTGCACGATATTGTAATGCTAGATTAAACAGAAAGAGATAGCATTGACCTCGCTTGATTTACCCTTTCCCTCTTACCTGGCCATGTAGGACACGACGCGTGAATAGTAAAAATTGAGTCCGTTTTTTGTGCTGTTGATAAGATACTTGCAACCAAAACAATGTTGTTAGAAGATTTATGGACATCAATGCACAATAAAAATATGAAAGGTAAATATACGCTATACTCTTATTTGGTTGTGTTTTATAAATGACTGTGTTGTATCGTATTCCTATATGCAACTAGAGAGGGGTGACGAGTAGAGCTTTATGTTAGCTGGCTAACGTGTTCATGCAAAATAACTGCTATATTACTATCAGACATTTCCATGGGGGTGTTAAAGTAGTGGATGTCACATTGCTAGCTAGCATGCTACCATCTAGCAATAAGCTAACTATATCGTAGCTAAGACTTAAGTTAACTTTTCTGCACCATGCATTGGTATCAGTGAATACTTTAATGTTTTAAAATGTGATTGTAGTGTAATGCGGCTGCCAATTTAACGTGTTCGTCTAGAGTCAAACAAACCAAATTAAAAGGAGTGGCTAACTAGTTTACTTGCTAACGTTAGCTACGTTTACTATGAAGGGCGCGCTTGGCTGCAGGTGGCCCAGTGCATTTAAACTTCCCACTGTCACCTGCAGTATTAACTGTTGACTAAATTATTAATGCCACGTCGTATTATTTAGCAAAATGTTAGATTGTCTACACGAACTAAAGGAACATAACCTGTATTTGATCTGCTGTGTTCACTGTTACACCCAATTGTCTCGCTATTTTTTTGTATTTGAAGGATGGAAAAAGGAGGAGTGAAGAAAATAAGATATACCAGAGATGAACATTTAAGTAAACTGTTCTACATTAAAAGCCCCGAGGAGGGAACACCATTAAAGGTAGCTCCCCACAGTGCCACATCCGCCACCTCTGTTGTACTTCAGTCCAGCCCGTTAATGCAGCCTGGAGATGTTCTCAATGGCCTCAGCAACAGCCCCCTTCCAGAAGAGCTCACATCAGCATCTGCCACAGCCTCAGTAGGCCTCTTCCTGGAAGATACAGAGCCCAAGAGGGTGATCAAGGACCAGAGTCCCCAGCAGCAGTTGCTCCAGAGTCAGATACAGTTACCAACCTCCCTTGGGGAGAATTTCTCCAGACTTGAAGCTAGCATAGCAAACCTTACCCACTCAGCCTCAATGGACTCTCTCATTGGTGGATCAGACCCCAACCTTTTCCCTATGAAAACGGACGACTTCACCATGGATAAGGTAGACCAGGATGCCATGGACTTGGATAATGATGCCTTTGGGCACATTGGGAAAGATGGGGATGTGAACCAGAAGCTGTTCAGTGACAACACACTGGATCTCCTCCAGGACTTTGGGATCACTGGTTCCCCCTCAGACTTTTATGTTGGCGACGCCTTTCTGTCTAATATGTCTGAGGATGCTTTGCTTGGTGATGTGAGCGAGAAAGACAAATCCACTTTTGGCGGGAACAGCAACAGTGGAGGCGCCGGCTCCGCCACTCTGAATGGTAGCAGTCTGACAAGTGGAGATGAGGCCAGCTCTGAAGTGTCCACCGCCACTGCCCTGGTAGTGAAGAAAGAGAAAGATGGGTTTATTCAGCTCTGCACCCAGGGGTTTGTCAAACAGGAGAAGTCATCTGCCGGCCGTAGCTACTGTCAAATGAGTGGCACTTCTTCCCCCGACTTGCCCTCTCCCGGCCCCATCTCCATCTGTGGGGTCAGCACATCGAGTGGACCAAGCTACCACTTTGGGGTCACCTCCAGCAGAGCCCAGACCTCCGGAAGTGGCAGCAACAGCAACGGAGCTCAGCAGCAGAAGGAACAGAAGCCTGTGTTCAGCTTGTATCCCACATTAACAACCATTTCCAGCGATGTCTGGAATAGGGGCCAGGGCAGCGAGACGTTCTCCAGCTCCCCCTCTTTCCCTGCCAGCTTTGCCAGGTAAGGAATGTGCTACTTAATCGGTTGCCCTTTGGTCCCATCGGGCCCAGTCACATTGTAGAGACCAGTGTCAGAGTTAGTTCTAAGGGAGTGTGATTTTAGTAGGATTTACATATTTTAAATGATGTCTAATTTGACTTGAAGTTTTGTCTTTATATTTCTTGCTAAATGTTTAGGCTTGCTTGTGTCATTATGCAGCTTGTGACTTTATAGTCCATGTATGAAGAAAAATATGTTAATAATAGTGCCACTTTCTAAGCAGTTAGTTGCAATTGCCTCCAATATTTAGGTGTGAAACCGTTCTTTGCCAGCAAATGACATCATACAGTAAAAAAATTTGCAGAGGAACTGGCACATCCTGCAGCATTGTACTGTAAGTGACGCAGCAGCAATAGAGTTCTGGAAAAGGAGGCCAGGGGAATTCCATCTCCATCCAAGCCTCCAATGATGCAAATTGTGCATCTAATTTTCCTGTGAAAAGTTTCACTTTTGCAGTTTG
>JAOEHI010050633.1:0-19990 GCA_025447815.1 Percopsis transmontana | reverse complement strand
GTGCGTGCGTGTGTGCGTGTGCGCGTGCGTGTGTGTGTGCGCGTGCGTGCGTGCTCACGCGTCAGAGTGAAGCAATGCACAGCAGGCAGGTAGCCTGACCTTTTGAATAATTCACCCTCTCAAACTAGTCCACAGACAGCGGGCCCTCTCTCCAGAATGGCTCTTAACTCTCTCCCACCTCGCCAGAAGTGCCCCCCCACCCCCCCAAACCAGGAACAGGCTCACCCAGTCATCTCCTGACACCCTCTGTCAAGTCAAAGCGTTTTTTGGGCGAAGGCCTGAAATGATAATCGCAATGAGTCTTCTTTGAGGTTGCCTGCCATTCAGCCAGTGGATAATATGTCAATAGGCCTCCCCGCGGTGTCAAAGTGATGCTTAATAGAGTAAGCAGTCTCTGCTCTCTAATGAGAGTCTGACAGGGGCGGCCCCGCTATCTGCTTACCAAACCAAATTATTTTCTTATTTCAGCAAGTAAATTAATCACACTGGAGACAATTTTGTTACGTCTTTTCTCCTCCCGCAGGAAGGCAGAGTGCCGCAGCGGCAAAGTTATCATTGCGTTTCATCATATTACAAGACACTGCGATGAATTAATTATTATTTTTTTCTTCCTTTCCTGTTTGCATTCTTTTGTGCCCCGAGTATGCTGGGCACAGACTGCAACTCAACATGTAATTGTCTTGACCTGTTGTGCGGTTTTAATATCTCCACTGCCCCCACCCTACTCCCTACGCCCTGCCTCGTGGTCGGGTGGGGGTGGGGGTGGGCTCCCAGACAGTGGTCTCTGTGTGTTGCTGACATTGAGGAGGGTTTGTAGAGCATGATTGTGGCGCTACAGAAAGAGTCTTTGGGAGATGGAGCGGGCCGTCACAGATATAGATTCCCACGTTTTAACGTCTCGGGCCTTCCGCACACGCACACATGTTTCTCTTTCGCCGAGCCGTAGCCCGTGGGGCAGGGGGGGGCGGCTTTTTTATCAGTCATCTGACTTTTAAGGCCTACGAAATATTGAGATTCATGTATATGACCTTTTGTGTTTGAGACAAGCATGGGAAATCCCTGCCTAAATACCCTCCCGGGGACGACCGGCTCCACTCTCTGTTTTGCTTTAATATATTTTTTATACCATGTAGGAAATTGTGTGTCACTCACAAAGGTCGCCGTTTTTAGTTTTTAGGAAGTTGTTTTCTGTGGAGTGAGGGTTATTTCTTTGTGGTTATTTATCTGGTGCCTGCCTGTTTTTCTCTGCGCCTGGGGGAATGAATGAGACGGTAATAGTAGCGCGTTGAGTGTAAATGGGGAGAGGAAAGGCAAGCTCTGTCTCTCTTTTTCGCATAGAACACAGTGTGTTGTATGAGATTGCTTTGAGAGACAATAGCCACGGCGGAAGATGGACAGCGGCGAAGGATGGCGAAAAGAATGTAAGGAAGACGGTGTTTTGAATAAATCAAGTCATATGATGAGGCCTTCCAGTGGTTTGACCTGCGGGTATGGCCCACGTTGTAGGCTCCCTCGCATTCAATATGTCCTCCTCCCACGCCTGCTGAGTCACAACGTCGTCACAGTGAGTTGTGCTTTGAAAAGAACACAATTGTAGTCTGATACAATAATTCATGTTGACTCTGAAAATTGTTATGTTTCTCCCCGATCCTCTAAGACAAATCGCTTTGCTTATGTTGGACTGTCGGACTGGACTATTAGAGTCCTGCAGTTTGTGGGTGTAGGTGAGCTCGTGTTGTCCCAGAAAATAAGAGGTGTCATTACTCAACCCAGCAAACACATTTAAACACAAGCTGACTGCCTGCCATGTAGCTAGACGCTTATACATTAAGGTTCCTCCCAGAGCGATGGGGTCCACGATGCAAGGTCTCAGAGTATCGGGGCGGTGTCCCGATAACGTCTCGCTTTCCGCAGACACCCGCCAAAAAGCCCTGGGGTTCAGACCCGAGCAGCCGATCCTGATAAATCACCCTTGACGAGCGCGAGGAAGGTCGGCCCACTTTCAGACCGTACAGATGCATCACAGATAACGAAGCAGCTCGCTGAACTGTGTTTTAACATGCATTTGTTCCTTCTGTTGCGCTTTCCCTCCACAAGTCTGGCTACGGAGGATGGATGATGACTTCAAGTGCTGATTTTGCCCTGGTGCTTTCTGGAAGAAAGCTGTGGAACACTCGTTCGACAAGCTCAGCACATTTCGAGAGGACAGGCGCCTCTGGCACCAGTCCCAGACGAGAATAATGTGGCATTGGATTTGCAAGTGAAACATTTAGCCCAAGTTGTGCTGTAATAATTGTATTCTAATTCACTTTATTGCTGATGCCCTCCCTATTTTATTGACCTTTTTTTTCCTGCCGACAATTAACTTTCCCTCTAATGGAAAAAAGTACCTTTGTATATAAAAATGACAATAATGAACTGCATCCACTCAAAAATGTAGCTCACCCCGTCAAAGGTGATAATAGTATTAATCATATGTTTAACCTCTATCAAAAAGAGGGATGGTTTTATCACTTTTATATTGTGTTTTATATATTGTTTTTACTATTCCTATTTGTTGCTGTCTTGGCTAGGTCTTTAATATGTTGTTAAATGAAGGTAAATTAAATACAAAATATGGCTAATTTGTGTCAGTCATAATCATACCGAGGTTTGAAACTGTTAAATAAGGTTCTAACTTTCCAACTATGCTGTTTTAACTGCAGCAATCTGTTAATGCTGGTTTGTCATGGTCAACATTTTCTTAGTAGCATTTATGGGTACAGTTGCTGTATTGTAAATAGATTTTAACTACCCTCTAATGGCCAGAATGTGTCATTACATGACAGTCACCATAGATCTATCTACTCAAAGGCCTCGTTTTGTTAGATGTCCCTGAATTACTCCTTAGATAAGAGTTGTGTCAGTCGTTTACTGTTTTACAAACAGAACAAATTGCTGTTTGTTTTCAGATTACACACTAGACAGTGGAACGCCCCTGCAATAAGGAAAGGAATCAGAAATTGAGAGGGGACTCGCGTGGATATACCTCAAAGCCAAAGGAAAAGCACTTTAGAAACGAGAGCTGCTACGCTTTCTCACTCTTAGAGCAAACGGGGGCACTTTTGTCCCAAAACGTATGTGTGTGTGGTTGTGCACGCACACGTGTGTGTGTGTGTGTGTGTGTGTGTGTGTGTGTGTGTGTATACGATTTCCTGAGATGTTTGTCTATCTATTGCCTGCAGCTTCCCGGGATCTTTTTCAGAGAGAACCTGACTCACTTTGTAGTCTGGGACTTTAATACCTTTCTATCACAGTGTGACAGGGTGTTTTGTGCTGGTGCGTCAGCACTCTGTGTGTGTCTGTGTGTGTGTGTGTGTGTGTGTGTGTGTGTGCGCGCGCGTGTGTGTGTGTGTGTGTGTGTGTGCTCAAATCCTCCCTTGTGTTTAACCAGGTTTTTCTGCATTTGTGCCTTTGTTTGTGTGTGTGTGTGTGTGTGTGTGTGTGTGTGTGTTCCAGGAGTGTGTGCTGAGGCGGCATGCCCTGGGGAGTACTGCTGACAGTGCACTAGGATTCCGAACCCCCTCGTTGGTGTCTGCGGCAGAGAAGGAGAGCCCCTCCCCCCCTGCCCCCCGCCCACTGTGCCGTGCCGTGCCGTGCATTGCCGCGCCGACGTCATGTCTCTGACCGACAAACACAAAGTGAAGAGGCAGCGGTTGGACCGGATTTGCGAAGGTAACATACGACGGCGGATACAGGTGTCTGTCAACGAGCCCTCTCGAGCCTTCCCTCCCCCAGCCTCTCTCCCCCAGCCTCCCTCCCCCTGCCGCTTGTCTCGTCATGTGTCACGTTTAGTCCCTTTTCTGATGTTTTTTTCTCTTTCTTAATTGCAGTATTTGTACCCAACTGTTTTTCATTTGTGCACTTTACATGGTGTGTAGCATCACAAAGCTTGGCGTGACTGGTCAGTTGCTGTATATTTTTTTTTTTACTTTAGTATTTACAGTATGTGTTTTAGACACTTGAATATTTTTCCTCCATTTCCTCCACTTAGTCAAACTATCCCTCAAGGATTGTGTGGCAGTGATGAAATCTTTTTGAATGTCATCCCTTTATCCACCAACACAAGGCCTCACTAAAATCTCTCTCTCTCTCTCTCTCTCTCTCTCTCTCTCTCTCTCTCTCTCTCTCTCTCTCTCTCTCTCTCTCTCTCTCTCTTTCTCTCTCTATTTCTCTTTCTCTTTCTCTTTCTCTCTCACAATCAATCAATCAATCAATATATACCCGCTGTTTGATTTCCCCCCTGATTAGCATTGCTGGGTGTTAGATTTACTTCCCTAAGCTCACCATTTTCATTGTTAGTACAACCTGGAGACCTATAGGGGTTCGATAGCTATTGATCGCCCTAACGTTCTCCCGTTGTACTTCTTGCGCCAGATACTGCTCTGTAACGACTTGATAAACGTTGATTGCATCAGCAAACGCTTATCTGGATGTAAAAGTGATTACCGCCCTACCGTGTCAGACGCTGTGTGTTTGGATGCGCGTGTGTTTACAACCGAGCCAGATTGTTAAGCGCCCTTGAATGGAGCCTTGAATAGTGTGTTTGTTTTTGTGTACGGATACACCTGTTTGAGAGCGCCCAATGGATTTCAAGGTTTTAGTTGTTGTAGACGGTAAACCTGCAGTTGGCTGCCGTTGGTTCCCTGGTACCTGAGAAAACCCCTTGTTTGTACAAATAGCTACATAACACAGAGAATGTCAGTTTGTTTGTGTGTTGGTAAATACCAGGGTGTGTACATGCTGTGCTGTACTGTGTAAGCATTTAAACAACCAGTGTCACTGTCACAACGCACGCTTGTGTGCCCACAATAGTAATATGTGCCCGATACGCCGTATCCTGAGGTAAACCTCCTCTCCCAGCCAGTGTCTGTTTTCCCCGAGAGGCTTATTAAGCCGTCGGCTCTTCCAGGAGCCCTCGCAGCAGAGCAGCAAACAGTACTGCAGCGCTGGAAAATGAAGGTCGACGCACCATTACCTCCAGTTGCCAGTGTGTTTGTTTTGCAGCGCGATGTAAGTGCTCTCAGCAACACGCACGCCAAACGGCGAACATATGGCGCATTTCCAGCCACGCCGCTTGGTTAAAACTACTAGGGATTTGTGACCGCCCTTGTGACTGAAAGCGGCATTACAGCTGCTGTTTTGTTTTGAAACTCTTAAGAGCGCAAGCCCCTCCTGCTCCTGGGTGCTTAGTGACCTGCACTCCTCACTACTCCTCCACCTACAGGGCCCCTAGACCCCCCTCACCCCTCACTCTCCCCGTGTACAAGAGTCTTACAATGCCGTTTTGTAATTTTTATTATAAGAAACTGACTCCGCATTATCCTGCAGTTGTTTTATATTATATTAAAAAAAGGGCTCATTTCATTGCAGTGTTGTTCAATGGTTGATATTCGCACCCCAACCAGAGCTGCCATCCGCACCCAGCTGTTGCATTAATCTGCATCAAGACAGCTGAGGTAGCTAGTCGTTCTTGTGGGAACAGCGCTTAGTCTTTCTGCTTTTGGGCATGAGCTCAAAGCCCGTAAGAGGCAAAAAGGGAGAGCCGGTAACAGGTGTCGCTGTGATGCATGCCGAGCCGCTTCACGGTGGGCATACCTGCCTCACACACACACATATAGGCACACACACTGCCCCTCCAGATGGCCATCTCACAGGAGCTGTGAATTAGTTTTCTAGCGGCCGTTATGAGGGAAAGAAAGAAAGGGGGTGGGGTGGAGTGGAGGGGCAGATTGTGATTTGTTCACAAGCCAGTGACCGGGCAAAGTTGTCACTGGCTGTGTGCAGTGGCCCGGTACGGACGCCATGGAGACAGACACCAAACGAGGCTCTGCTTTTCGTCGCGGCGGCGTTCAGGTGCAATCCTCACAAGGCCCGATTTGGCTGCCACTCGGACAAGCTCGTCTGCATCCAGATTTACACTTTAACTGGACGCGGCGGTTGGCAGGGAGACGAAGCGCAGATGAAGGCTTGATTTGTGGCACCGCGCCTCCGTTGCTTCGAGGGCGGAAATCTAGAAGCGTCTGCACTCTGCCTTTCCTCGCAGTGGTCATTGTTTCCATTGTTTTCCTGGCTCCATTAGACAACTCTCGTCATCCCCTACACTTTCCAAACCCCGTCTGAGGCCTGTAAGTCGAAGTTAGACAACCCCCAGAATGACGACATTAGTGTTTACTGTAGTGGGATAAGAAATATGGCTGGCTTTATGGAAAACCTGTGGCTAGATGACAAGGCTGATTAAGATATTAAACTCGCTGATAGCATAATCTGGCCTGCCTGCAAATACGAGCGGGGCGCGAGTGTTTTTATCAAAAGCCTAATCAAAGCAACCGCTGGGAAGCATCAGCTTTAATTCGCCGTCGCGCGGAAAGAGAGGAAGAAAAAAGAGAGAGAGTGAGGAGAGCTATAGGTCTTCCTCTCAATCATTCATTCTCTCTCTCTCCCTCTCCCACTTTATATCGGGGTATAGCTCATAAACTGGAGCTGGAGAGATTCGTCTCTGTCATCTGAGGGAGATGACGAGTAGAAGATGGGAGGCATGGGGGATTTCGCCCCCTCCCCCACCCCCCACCTACCAGACTAAAAACCTTTCATTTTCCCAGATTAATTTGATCTGAACCTGTGTTTTTACGCAGCTAGATTGCTCGTCTAGTGCACAATTCTTCCCATGAATTGTGCACTAGACGATTTTTCTTGGGTTAAGAATGTTGTTGTGCTTTTAAACAACATATTATTTTTGTTTCCTATTTGAGTTCAATTGCTGAGTTGCTCTAGTAGTCGTATGGATTTTTATAATCATCACCATAGCATCTTTATTTATGTGCCATTGTGTGATGATAGCTTGGGAATGCATATGTGAGCTGTATAGTTCACTTTCAACTTGTCATTTGTCTTGGAGAAAAGAAGTGCAATAGCGGCCATTTGTTCTGTCTGGTTATGACACTAAAAGCCTCTCAACTTTGCATTGCACATGGTAGCACGGTTCATCTGAACATATTTTATGACATTTAACAGCCTGTTCCCTCTTGTTTAACTACATTTGCTGTCTTTTTTTCTTCCTTCATTTTCCATCAAGTGATTTGAAGCCAAATTGCTTCTTTCCACGGCTCTCTCTCACTCTCTCTCCGCTTCTCTCTTGGTTTCTCTAACTATGGTTTCTCTAACACTCTCTCTCTCTTTCTCAGCTGTACATTCCCCCCCTCTCGAAAAAAAACAAAAACAAGCGGGCTGTCGCCCTCTTCCTTCTGTCTGCCCCATCTGTGATGCAGTATGGGCCACTGGTTTGATAATGGCAGGCAGGCGGTGAGCAGAACTGTGGAGGCTGGGGGAGACTGTAGCCGAGGCATTAAAATTGAAGACAAAACGACCACTAAATTGCCTCGGTGACATCGACCTGAGGTCTTCCGCGGCCCGCTGAAGGTTTACACTAGTAGCCCTTGTTGTGCGCGACACTGCTCGCAACCAGGCTAACGTGTGTGACATGCTGTGTCAATGCACTGCAGAAATGCATGGTGGGAAAGTAAAGGGGGCTAAGGGAGGCGTCTTGACCTCAATTGGTACCATGTGTTATTTATTTATTTATTTATATATCGCCCCTCCACTTGCCCGACATCTCCATGCTCTTGTTAGCGGGAGGAAAAGCCCCGAGCCTTGTTAAAAGTTTAATATACTGTACAATCACAGTAACTGACTAGAAAAGTTCTTCTAGCCACGGTTCTAATTTATGAAGTCCATATGAAAGTTTAATGGATGAGCAGTCGCAGAGTCGCGGCTATCTAAATCATGCCACGTCTGCCCTGGGAGAACCTGCGCCTCTTTCTGGTCTCGCCGCTAGCGTCCCGTGCCCTAGAAAGATAGCCAGAGTGTCTCTGGACGTCTGTTCAACACGCTCTACCTAGAGGTCCTTCTGCAGAGCCCAGTAACAAGCTGTAAGCCCCCGGGCCATTGGTGGATACCATAACCCTGTCGTGGTTCACCAAATAAACCCCCCCATGTATGTTTAGGGAATTTGTGTCTAGTATTGTATTATTCATGCTAGAATGTTCTAGAAACGGCAAGGCTCCCCTGTTGCATGGTGGCGAGGAGGAACATGGCATTCTCGCTCAATAATAGAACAGCTCTCATGAAGGGCATATTACGGGTTGCTGACAATATGAATTTGCTATCCCGGTTTCCTCTCTAGCTTCTGCATGTGGAGAAATGCAATTTGCATAGTGGAAGACATGAGGTATTGTTACCAGCGCAGTGGGGTTTTTTTTTCTTCTTTTTTTGCGGCGCTAGCCCCTTCAGACCTGAGATGTTTATTGTTGTTATTAATATTTTGGCAGGAAGCAGGGATGTGAGTGACGCACAGCCTAGGAAGGGGCTTATTAAAAGAAGTTATTGTTGCTGTTGGCCGTGAAGAGATGCTACTCGGTGATTAATGGTGGTTTTACAGCCGGCGAACACAAACACATACAGACACGCACGGAGGCAGATCCAACCTGAGGACAGTGCTGAAAACGAACACCAACAGCGCATTGGCGCAAAAGAAAGCGCACTCGGAAGCGCATCATTCTAGACGTCAATGGCTAATTCTATTCATAAAAAACCCCAAACACCTTTTTTAGTTTGTTTTGACCTACTTAACGTTCTCCCTCGCGGATGTTCCATTATGGCATAATCTGATCTTTGTTATTTTGTGGGGGGGGGGGTCCTGTACTAGATGATGTAATATGACTACATCCCTTTGAACATGTCAATACAGCAGCATTTGCCATCTTGGATACCTTTTCGGGAGCTTTGGCTATGATTTTCCCTGAATAATTCGGATGTTTGGGACCTTCTGCCGGAATGTACTGAGCCAGTTCTTTGTCTCTCCCACGCAGTAAATGTATCACACCCACTCTGTCTGTGTCGCAGCTTTCGCTAGCATCCAGACATCACAGGAGAGGCTCTCTACAACAACAACAAAGGAGAGGAGAGGAGAGGAGCTGAGGAGGAGGCAGAGAGCAGAACCGGCCTCATGGCAATCCAGTCGTCACACTACAATGCAGTCCAATAATATCTCCCCCTCTTTGCGCCTCCTTTTCTTTTTCTATCCCGCACCGGCTTTCCTTGAGGTAAAGACACAGCTGGTGAACTGGGACTGCTGATTCTGAACTTATCTGCTTTTTTCCCCATCATGCACTTACCAGAGCTCCCTTTTTCTTTGCTCATTTTTTGGTGTGCCTTGCTCTTGTCAAGTGGCAAGTGCACAATACCAGTTATCTCTGAATGATAGTGACATCTCAGATAAGCTAGCTGCTCTAGTAAGCAACCATGTGTTCCGTTGAACAGAACGCGTTACATATTCCACTAATAAAGTATGTCATTATTGTACAGTGCATCACGCTATTATCTCAAAAAGGGTTTTCATTATACAGTTATGCTGCGGTATCTCATACAGAAGCAGTGCTGTGGTGAATACAAAGCACCTTCCATGGCTGTATCTGTGTTGTCCTACATAAGTTGTGCTTTGTGTGTGTGTGTGAGGCTGTAGTCGTCCAGTAGAGGAGGCTGTGCATTATCTACACCCTCACGTCGTAGCATCTCTAGGTTCCTTAACGTAGCCGATGCGTCAGCGCTGGGCCTCGGTGAAGCCTACGCTTCATCCCTTGCAACCCAGCCTCCAAACTCCATTAAAGTGCGTTCTTGTGAGTTTTAGAGCTCAGATAACCTGGAACCTAGTAACTACTGTATCATGCTGCCTATGCTATCTGGTCACACAGGGAGCAGTGGATTTAAGCAGGTTTTAGTTTAACTCTAATCCCACCCACCCCCCCACCCACGTCTGTGAATGAGACGACCATCTATACTGATGCTGTGGATCAAGGCCATTGGATTAGCGTGAACCACACCCGCCCCCTTCCCCCTTCTGCACCCATTGTACCACATGTGTTTTTTAACCTCAATTTCTTGGAACATTCCTTCTTGGCGTTAGCAAGTGCATGTGATCCATAGCATGGAGTTAGAACCTCGCATGCTAAGACGCGTGACTTTACTTGACGGTGCTTGGTGCACCAGAAACTTGGTGCGGTTGTGTACATGGCCGTTCCTTCAATGCGTTTGTCATGATCTGCTGCTCTCACCATGGAGTTCTAATGTTTCCAGGGATGAATAATTTAGATAGGTTGCCAGTGGGCGGCTACATGATAGCACAGCCTTAAGGGGTAGAGGGTGGAAAATAAACCTCAAGCTATAGCACAGGTAAAAAGGAACCTCACACTTTTTTCCTCTTTCCTTTTTTTTGACGGCGCGTGTGTGTTACTGAGGGGTGGAGGCGGTTGTAACAAGAGAATTGAAACTCAACACTGGCCTCTGTGTCCCCCCCTCTACGGTTGCCCTAATTGTTGTCTTCACCAATGCCTAACTCGAGTGAGCAGTCGTGTTTCGGTGGCTCTCAGGGCCAGTGTGTTCTGGGCTGGACTGAAGGCCAGCACGACACCGCTGGAGCTCGCTGCCACTACTGCGGCACGATTGCAGGGCACAGCAATTTTGCGGGATCCGGTGGGGGGGATTGTGGAGTGTGGTCTCAGCATCCCCCGGAGCTCGGCCAAGAACAGCACTCGTACTACAGCCAGTTTCTGCCGTTCAGGCGTGGGCCGGCAGGGCAGCAGCTACTGAGGAAGACCTCTGTGCCTGAACTGAGCAGCAGCTACCTAAGGCAGGCCATGGCGGGCCGGGCCTCAGCACCTCCAGAGGATTACTACCAGAGTAACACGGCTTTATCTGGCCAGACACTTGAAGAGCAGGGCTTCTATAGGCCCAACCAGCTCCTGATTAACAGATCAGCCTCGCATTACGGGCACAGCGCCGGGGGGGTGAGGTCTGCCCCGGGCTCCACTTCGACCCACGTGCTTCCTCCACCGCCGCCGCCTCCTCCCCCGCCTCCCCCTCCCCCACCCCCTACCGCTCACGAGCTGAGCCTTTTCTACAGGGATTCTCTGGGATCCAAGATGATCCCAGACAGGCAGCGCATCGGTGGCAACGCTCATGCCGTCTACGGGGTCCAGCCCCCTTATACCAGCTACGCGACCGAGCAACCGTCCCTCTCGGCTTACGGCGACATCAACAGTGTCTCGCTGGAAGCCTGCCAGCCAGCTGCCACCAGTTTAGTGATGGACCAGTCTTCTCAGGGAATGGACGGAGCTTACTCCCGGGGCTACGGAGCCGTGGCCTCCCAGAGGCTTCCCTACGACCCGCACTATGACCCCAGCGCTGCAATGACGGCTGCCACGGCCGGCATGAACGCGGGCATGCCCACTCAACATCCCGGCGCCACAGACCCCAAGAGGATGGTGGACCCAGGCTTCCTGGCTTTCCTTCGAGGAGAGGGCCTGGCTGAGAGCACCATCACCCTCCTGCTGCAGCAGGGCTTTGACTCCACCACCATGTTAGGCATGATGGAGGACCATGACGTGCGCTCCATCGCCCCTAACCTGGGTCAGGCCCGTGTGCTGTCACGTGTGGTGCTAAACTGCAAGACAAGCGGAACGGCTTTGGCCATGCGCGGCCGCTCAAACAGCTTCAGTCATCGCAGTGACCTCTACATGCCGTCCCAGGGTCTTAGCATGGACCCAAGCTTGATGCAGCAGCCGCCCGGCTCCTTCCAGACGGTCCCGCCCAGAATGGGAGAGTTCATGGGCAGAAGACCCAACAGCGCCCCCTCCCAGCACCTCTTAGAGACCACCACTTACCCAATATCGCGGCCACTGACAACTGGAGCTTATGCCGTCACCCCTGGAGGATATAGCAATACTCAGGGAAGACCACTCTCTATGTTCAGTGCACACACCGGCCTTGCCATGTCCGCCATGGGACAGCTGCCGCCAGGGGCCCCCGGCAGCCCCGGAGCACCCAAAACCTTCTCCAGCTCCTACTCTCCCATGGAGCTGATGAAGAGACCCCACAACCTTCCTCCGATGTCACCGGTAGCCATAGCCAGCCCAATGCACAGCCCCCAGCTGCTCCGCAAGGGAATCAATGCCGCTACGGAGAATGCTTCCATCCCTCTCAACGCTCAGTCCAACTTCCAAGTGCAGAACTTTAACAACAACAAGGTTGTGGGACGTCGCACCGGACCACCTGTCATAGTCTCCACCATGGTTACCACGCCTGACACAAGTAACTGCAAATTCTCCCCTTTCTCCTGTGCCTCTTGTCAAACACCTCTCCCCTCCTATCCCGACTGTAGCTTCTGTCTTGTCCTTGTGGGATTTATTTAGATGCAGCTACCACAGCTACATGCTGTATTTAGAATATTCAAACTATTCAATGTTAAATATTGAATGTGTAATGCATCTAAAAGATCTGCTCCAACAATTTTACCATGTACTTTCAGTCAATAGTAATGGTTGAAATCACTTAATATACAGTATATGTTAGTCATAATGTGAGATGTCTTGTGTTAGGGTTGTTTTGTGATCCGTCAATAAACTCAATAACAGTCAAATAACCCAGACACAAGCCAAAATAAGAAAAGCTCATTTTTAACATGCTTGCATAAATATTCAAAATAAATAGGGCATGCTTGTCCTTAGTGTTTACAGATTTGTTTCCCTGATGGAAAGCTATTGTCACTCCCTATTTTACGCTGTACTCTGCTCTAATCAGGGACTTAATGTCCAGCAATCCACTTATGCTAATTGGATGTATGGCGGTTTTGGCTATAATAGGTAACTGCTTTTTATAGACACCCTGTTGACTATGACAGCTTTCAGCCATATGAAAAAGTAGTTAGAAGTCTTATTATTGTTGTCGGTTTGACCTTTGTGAAGCAGTCAGAACTTTAAATCTAGCTCACGTCTCTGCTCAAAGGAAATGATGAATTCAAGGCCTGCTTGAGATAACTTTCCAGAATCTCTCATTGTGGAAGCAGTTGTATAAGAGTTTTCCGGTATGGAGAAGATTGTTATATCCATAACAGTTACGATGAATCTATTTGCATGGATATGGAGTGGTAGCAATGAAAGTGTTTTTTTCCATTGAAGATCATGTAAGAGTTATTGCTGCTTTGAATCACAGCTAGACAGAGCTTCCAGAATTTTCTGGTGTTTTGCTCAAGATAGCCACATATGCGTTTTGAATATATTTAGCAGTCACCACAGCAGGCATTCAGAGCAGGTAATTACGTAGAGTTTTAGTGGGTTGCAGGTCTCATACGAGGTCAATACAGCCAGTCTGGCAGCTTTTTCGTGTTCAGTTTTGTGTTCAACTTCTCCAGTGAGGCATCACCTCATCCTATTGTTATCAATAAATGCCTGGATTCCTTCTCCAAACAGTGTATTTACTTCACAGCTGATGAGAGTTGATGAGCGCAGGTGTGCTCTTGGTCCTGCGACCCTGCCCAACAAATGGGTCTGTCTGTCGGCAGCTCGCTACCTGTGATAGAGAGGTAATGACTTTTATGGAAGCAAGGAGCTGGCCATTGAGGCGGTGTGTGTGTGTGTGTGTGTGTTCTCAAAAGCCTTTATCCCACCCACCACATTCCTCCACCCTTGACTTGTTTTTCCTCAAATTCCACTCCGCTGTCCAAGGTCTCGCCGTCGGCCATTTCTCGTCCTCCAGTTGAAGACATTCTTTTAGCATGACAAACTCATTTGCATGTCGCTGACATTTGTTGCTTCGGTAATTTCATCTGATAATGGGCAGCCCTCGCCGACGATCGGAAAGCATGCTCCTTAATTGTGTGTTGCTAGGCAACCTGGTTTTGGTGGTAATCAGAGAAAGATAATCTTCACATTTAAGGAAGGGGGGGGAAAGTGGAGCCCTGCATGCAGCGCTGCGCGTTCATTTTGTGCACTTGTGTTTTTTTTTTTTTATATTTCGTCTCTTTGTTTTTACCCCTCCTGTTTGGACCAGCCATTTGGACCAGAGAATAATAAGATGTCGCAGGGCCACTTAATGAAAACATCTCTCTCTATCTCTCTCTTTCTCTCTCTCTCTCTGTCTCTGTCTCTCTCTGTCTCTCTCTGTCTCCATCTCCCTCCCGGAGCAGTGTACCTCTCAAGAGATTGCGTCTCGTTTTTGTGCAAAGGCTCTAGTACCCCAGTAAAGAGCTCTCTTATTACATGCATGGCGTTTTATGTTCAAACATACATATTGATGAGCCGCTGACACATTGCGCCTGCTGAATAAATTGGTGTTTCTCGCGATACAAACTGGCCTTCGCTTTATCCTGCGGAATGTGGTGTCAGCAATTTAGAATATACATATAGGATATACGTGTATATATATCTATATAGATATATATATATATATATGATGGGAGGGCCCTGCCTTGCATACTCCTCTCCATCTGTTCTGTCTTGGTTGGCTAAGGCAATAAGTAGCATTAACAATGGCATTAAATGGTTGAGTCGAGCTCAGCCGCGACAGTTCCCATTCGGCCCAATGTAAGGAGAGCACCCTGCCAGCACCCGCGTTTGGCCATGGAATTGTCCGTCAGTGGCGCAGCACAGAGCAGCACAGGTGGGTGAAAACGATGACGATGATGCTAGTGACGTGTGTCGCGTCCGTCACGCGCGTGGTAGATTAACTCAGGTGGGGGATTGGCAGTGAGATAATCCCTTGTGTGAGTGTGTGTGTGTGTGTGTGTGTGTGATCCACTGAACATCTTCAGCTGTGCTTTTCTGGGCTGGAGAATTAGGAGGCTGGCCGAGGGGGGGAAGGGCGGGGTTGTGTTTGGGGGGCGGGTCTTAGAGCGGGTAGCTCTAATGGTGGCCTGTGAGAGGGAGGGGGATTTGGCAAACGGCCCCTCAAAGGATCATGGGATATTTGTGTGTGATTATGGGTAGTTATTGTTGTAATAGCTGGGCTTTCTGTCTGACATTGCATCCAGGTCATATCAGTCAGTTGCTCTGAGGCTAGTCCAAACACGACTTGATCCCTTTTTGGACGGGAAGCCACGAACATTGCGACTGGCTAGTTATATAACCTTCAAGTCGACTGCCCCCGCGGGCCCTTCAATGGGATTTTAATTTCCCTGGCTGTGTTTGGAAGGACATCCATGAGGATGCATGCCTAATGTGCTCTCAGCTGTCGAGCTTTGTTTAGGTGCCTGACATTGGTATCTGTTCTCCCCTGGTTAGTAGATATAAACAACGTCCATCTTGAGCCTTGAGTGCCTGCGAAAAACTTGTTCCTGCAAATTGCATGTGTTTAAAGCGGAATATTCATCCTGTGTTTTTGCATGTGATGTTATTAATGGCCATTTTGTGCGACTAGTGTATTTTTGTAGATTGTGAGAGACAGTGGGGAAACGGGGGTCCCCCATGCAGGCATCTGTGTCCACTCACACACACACACACACAAAATGATCTCTCCAACAGCAGGAAGTGTTTGTCCTTATGCGAGGCAGGCCGGTTGTGACAGCCGAGGCCCCCCATAGCAAGCATGCTGTCAGCAGGATGTGGAAGGGGCGAGACCCTAAATTTCCTCTATCTGTGTCTCTGTCCGTCTGAAGACCACTACGAGAGCCCCTCTCTTGTCGTTAATATAGCGCCGGTGGGAGGGGATTGCATTGCGGAAGGCTATTGGCTTATGTTACCTGTCAAGGGATAAGCTAGGAATTATAATGAGCGGGGGGGCGGCCCGTAACCATCTGTATGTTTGCCCCCAACTCCCCCTCCACCAAAGCATACGCTACGATGGAAGCATCACATGGCTGTGTGACCTCTTCTCTAATCCCTGTGATGTGAATGAGCGAAGACAAGACAGAAGGTGTCATCACACACAGAGGATAAAGAAGTGGGTGGAGGCGCTTTAATAATACATTATTAGCTTCGTACCACCAACAAGGCGTTACGCACGAGTAGGCTTCACGACAAGACCAACCCCAAGAAGGTCTAACCATGCGTTGACACGTCCAATGTTGATGTAGGTTTTACCATCGGTTATGAACTTCTTTTGACCCATAGCCCAAAACAGTTGGTTCATAGCGAGCAATGAATCACTTTATTTTGCAGTATCATGCACACTAGCACAGGCAGAGGCGATTACAACATAACAAAGACATCAATGGCATCAGCAACAGGCTTGTTTAATTAAAGATGTAAAACTAGATAAAAAATAATAAGGTAAAGGCCATATCATCTTGAAATGATCTTGAATTTTCAGGGGGGAGAGACTATGCTATCTTGTGCTCTCATGTGTTCCCCGCTTGTCGCGTGTCTGCAGTTTCCTGAACCTGGTTAGTGTTAGATGAAATATCTGCTGCTCCCTCTCAACTTGGGTCTGTATTGTTTGTTGCTTTCCCCTCAGGCGATTATGTTCAGGAGAATCGTATTTTTCCACTGCCGTAGGTTTAGATTTTTTCTCTCTCTCCCAAAACGTTGAAAGGAAAAAAGTGGTTCCAAGCGAGGCCCTATGCCGCAACCCCCAGCCCTCGCGCTTTCTCAGCCCGCCCTCTTTCTCAGGGTTGATCTGTCCAAACCATCGGTTGTGTTCATGGAGGGATTAATGATTTCTGTGAAGCAGGCCAACCCAGGGAGGGAACCAGGCCTTTGAGCGAACAAGGAACAGCTGGTCTCCCCCTGCATATGACAGCCTGGGTCTGTGTGTTAAGTGTGCGTGAGTGTGTGCGTGTTTGAGTGTGTTGACCCCTGCACAGGGTCTTTTCCAGGTCCAGAAGTGGTCATGGGGGTCACTTTCCAGTCAGTAGGGAAAGCTGAGGATGCTTTCTTCAGGGAGGGTGGGAAATTGTTGTCCATGTCTTTGTACAGGGTTTTATGGTTTTAAGTAATGAAGATTCTCCTCCCTTTTGACTTCCTACAAAAAGGACTTATTTTATGTTAGTTCATTAAGGCCAAATTCACAAGTGACTGGAATGTAGCTGCAGTCACACTGACCTTGCACGAGCTGTCACAGAACATTCATATTCAGAATGAGTGTGTGTGTGTGTGTGTGTGTGTGTGTGTGTGTGTGTGTGTGCATCCTTTTGTGTCCTACCAGCCCTATTCCTGATTGGCGAACAGGACTGCGTGTCCATTTCGAGACAGGGTGCCGTCATGTTTATTCTGTGGGGCCCTCTATTCTGGCTGTTTAGTTTGCAGGATAGCTCACGACGTGTGCCGAACTAACAGCAGCTCTTTGATATAATCTCTCCAATTATCGTCCGTCAATCCCGCCGGCCTCCACTCTCCCGCTCTCCATGGCAGTGGAGCCTGGGAGAGGGTTTCGGTGCTTGTCGCTAACCGAAACAGCTGCATCTGCTAAAGCGTTAAAAACCACCCTTTAACATATCTTCCCAGCTCGTTTTTGCTCCCCCCCTTCCTCACATACTCTGTCCGTCTCTCAGTGGTGGGCAGGTTGGCCTGAATTATTCATCGGGGTGAAATGAAAAATCTCATGGATATTGAATATCCTCTCTGAAGTGGTGGCCAACCCTTTTCTTCTTCTTTCTACTTCTTTCTTCTTTTACTTTCTCCTTCCTCATCTTCTTGGTCTTTTTCTTTTTCTCTGCTGCAAAGAGCAGCATATCTCATTCCCAGGGTATTTCAAAGGTTAACCGACTGCTTTATGCCTTTAAATATTCACTTCTCTCTGGGTTGATTGAAGGAAAGATTGATTAAGCGGTGAAAAGACAGAAACCTAAAATGTTTTCCTGACATGTAATAGCGGAGAACAATGATCTCTATTTCTGTGGATTTTTTATTTTTATTTTTTATCCTTAGCCAAAGATTTCCCCTTTAAACCACAGTGGGTTACCTTGTTGGGGCGGATTCACTAACCTTGAATGGGATCTGCTGCTTTTGCCTGCTGTGAGGCCTGCTCTTTCGTGGAAACAGTCTGTTTGTGGTGGGGCTGTGGATGTCCCTATCGACCGGTTGTCATTCCCTCTTCAAGTCGTCCGGTGGGTTTACTCCATTGTCATTTGTTCCCGGGGTCGAAGCTGAGGACCCGCACAGAGAAAAATCAATACTGCCACGTGCCTTTTGTTTGTCTAGGAACCCAGCCAAACCAGCAAGGACCTCGAAAACATCTCCCATATCTGGGAACTTAAAACGGCAATTCATCTGAACTATGATCCTTCTGTTAGAAAATCCCTTCTTCATTTGTTCCAGGTAACACAATAGGTTACAGACACCATTTACAGACAGCCAACCAAATATCTACCAGAAGAGATGCTTTTGAGTGCTATTGAATGCTATCCTACTAGACTAGGCCGAGACTAGGTTCACGAAATGTAGGTGGAAATACAGGTGGAAATGATTGATAGCAACATACTTAATTTATATTATACCATGCCACAAACAATATAGGCAGGATAGTCTAGTGGGCTAGGTGTTGGACTCCCAGCTGCAAGGTCATGGGTTCGAGCCCCAGAGTTAGCCTATCTGTAAGCATCTTGAGCCTTGAGCAAGATGCCTAACCCCTATCCCCTCCAAGTCCCTTTTGGATAAAAGCGTCTGCTAAATGACCTATTTGTAAATATAAATATCGTAAATAATAATAAATAATTTAAAAAGCCAAAATGTGCGGATTGCAGCAAGCAGTAAGCTGTAAGAAAACATTTAACATCGGAGCTGATAAACTTTGATATTGCCCGTACTTTATATTTATATAATTTATTTGATTTTGTACCTCTGCATGATTTTCCTGCATTGGCTAACCGTTAGCATTAGCATCTGATTGAGCTGTGAGGCGGTGTCCCTGGAGCACAGAGACTAAAAAGGGCCTCATCTTCATGCAAGAGCATGTATGCAAAGATAATAAATAAATAAATAAACAAATAAATACCACTCATCGGAGCAAACCCGCCCTTACATTTTGTACATGCTAATAGCCCCCGCTGTGTTTTATTTGCTCAGAGGGAACGGTAGAACATTAACCTCACTATCGCACCCTCTCTCTTGCTACCCATTATGTTATTACTACCCTGTACTATTTTAGCCATTATGGCCCATTTTCCCCCGTTCCCAGTGTCTACTGCAGCACGGACAATTACTCAGGAATCCTTTTTGAGAGCATTCCCAAGCTAAACAAACGGCAAATGTGCCCGCAGGAGGCCTGCTGTGTTTTCACTGGCAACCCTTCTCTGATTTATTCTTAACTCGGTCCTAATGATTGACAATCGGAGAGAGCTTTTTTTTTTTTTTCATTGTCCTTTCCATGGAAACCTTAACACAAATAATTTGTCCTCCAGGAAATCTTTTAGGGGGCATTGCAATTGCAGTTTTATTCCTTTTTTTATTTGTATTTTTACAGCATCTATGCAGGAATGTTTTTTAATGTATTATTATAATTTTTTTACATTTTATTTTATTTCCTGACCGAGTCAATGCCCCCTTGACCGCCTCCCCTCCCCTCCCCCTCCCACTACCTATTCCAGGAAGTGAGCGGGGAGGAGGCTGGCGGACTCAGGTGTGCCAGGTGGCAGATTGCGTAGCTGGGCCACCGGCTCCGATTACATCAGGGGAAGGGGGTTCGAGAGGGGTGATTCTTTTCCCCCTACACAGGAAGTGTGAAATATCATCTGCCACAGCGGGGAAGGAGGAACGATGGAGTAAGGGGGGTTTGGGGGGGGATTTATGATGATGGCTGTAGCTGCGTTGGCGGCTTTAAGGGGGCTGTAACCGGACACCCCGGAGTGTCTGAGGGCTGACTCCTGGTTGACAGGACCCCAGACCCCGCTGTATTTATTGTAATGGCGCACAGCTGGCCCACTGCGCTGATGGGTTAATAGCCATGTGACAGGGGCGGGGGGGCATAGTGTGTTGCTGTGTGTGTGTGTGTGTGTGTGTGTGTGTGTGTGTGTGTTTTACTTGTGAGCTCTGTGCCAGGCCAGATGGACCCTGTCAAGGGGGGGGGAGTGTCCCCAGAGCCCCTCACATCTGTAGCCCACCTGCAGCTGCTACAGACACACACACACACACACACACACACACACACACACACACACACACACACACACACACACACACACACACAC
>JAOEHI010050622.1:0-19991 GCA_025447815.1 Percopsis transmontana | reverse complement strand
CCCCCCCCCCCCCCCCCCCCCCCCCCCCCCCCCCCCCCCCCCCCCCCCCCCCCCCCCCCCCCCCCCCCCCCACAGATTGACACATTTATACATATGAGACCACATTCTACAAATCAGATTAATTATAAAACTCTATTGGGGGTCGGACACACACAAAGACAAATAAAGACCCTTTAACTTGAAAGTCTAAACAAAACAGGACAAGTAAAATGTAAAAAATGTCTGTCTCCACCCCTTTCCCACCCCTACACCTGAATAAAAGGCTGCCGATTGGAAGGCCAAAGTCCATAGCGCTGTTAGGTATTCTTTCTTTGGCGAGATGTGCAGCCGTCCCTCCACTGAAGAGTGAGGGAGCGCAACATGTCCGCCGACGCCACCTGCCTACAACTCGTCCTTCGGCGTACCCTCCTCCTCCTCTTCTTCTGCCGGAGCCTCTTCCTCTGGCTCCTCGTCCTGTTCCTCCTCCTCCTCCTCCTCATCATCTTCCTCGCCATCACCCTCCTCCTCCTCCTCCTCCCCCTCCCCCTCTTCGTTCTTCTTGCTCTTTGCCTCCTCCTCACGAATCTTTCTCTCCACCTCTTCCTGTTCCTCCTTCATCTTCTTCTCTGGTTCCTGGGGGAGAAACAGGGCATGTTTTAGCCATACTGAAACCTAAGGGTTATACCATTACATACAAAACAAGCTTTGGTATCAAGCCATAGTACCCTTTATGGTATTCTACACTCCAGTTTTAGAGCAGCACTTCACTTGACTCTGACTACCTGGGCACTTTACTGTGTAACTCATAGAGCACTGAGAGTGCTCGCTTGAAGTGCAGTGCGCCAGTAGCCCCGCCTCCGCCCGTGCCAGCACTCCACATACTCCACATACTAGCAGTTGGTCAATAACGGCTCTTGGCATCTGTGAAAAACCACTTGGAGCACATTGAAATGGTTGTCATTCAATGACAACCGTATAAAAATGTTTCTAAATGCAGTGTTTGCTGACTGAAAATGGAGCGTAAACACATAAGGCACCACATGGCGTCATGGTGACCTGAGACTGGGTAAGGTTGACGTAAAACGAGTGTGTAGTGCACTTCAAATGGAAGCCATGTGTACATGAGAGGTGCTGCATTTTACAGTGCAGATTAATCCGGGACCTCACTAGAGACTTGCGACAGTCCTCGTCTTCATGCATTTTGTTCCCATTTTATACAGTAGTGTCCATTGGTAATAGTACACTTAATGACTTAATGACATATAGTATGCATCATATCATTGATGAATAAGATTAGTATTGTAGTCGAAGTTCGTATTCTATGTAGGCTATGGCCCTACCTTAGTAGCACCCCAGGTTTTCTTTCCAAACTCCTCTGCTTCTTTGACATCATCGGTGATGAGGAAGTTGTCAAAGATGGTGCCAGATTTCACCTAGACAGAGCCAAATCTATTAATACCAGTGGAGACATTAGGAATTACAATATTTACCCCCCCCCCCCCAACTGGATTGTCAGTATAATCATTTATCACATATTAAGGCTTTACCTGCCACAGGTCCAGGCCCAACACACCAATTTTGTCAAACTTGTACATAGTGTCGTCAAAGGAGTACTCAGGGTTGTCAATCTCAGGGTGGACCCAGGCTCCCTTGTAGTCAGGGTTGTCAATCTGTTTGGGTTTCCATTCGCCCTGGGAGGATGCAAGTACTTGCATTATTACAAAGATAGAACCGAAAGGCCAACCCCCGAAATCACTATCTAGTCCATGCCAGGCCAAAATCAAATAGTTTAGGTCATGAAATGTGTATGTGTATGTATATCTATCTATCTATATAAAAACCTTATACCTTGTAGTCTGGGTTGGAGATCATGGGTGGTTCCCACTCTCCATCCATGTCTTCATCCCAGTCATCAGGCTTCTTGGCATCAGGGTCAGGGATGGTTTCCGGCTTTTCCCAGTCCTGTAGGACAGCATCGACTGAGTTCATGTTCACTTGCTATAGCAGGTACCTGACTGATGGAGAACTATAGAACTTCTACTAGTTTATGGAGATTTGACCCAATATACTCATACTCTATGCCTCAACTTTTTCTATTAATACAAATACTATTTAGAAGTGTATATGCCTATAGCCTGAATCCCCAATGTTAAGTTCCAACGGTGTGTGTCTGTGTTTAACTTGAGTTATTAATAAGAAGTCTTATTTTGTTATATTTTCAACTCTATTTAGCCTAAACTTGACCCTATAGACATAATGTAGCTTCATTCACAATTTCTTCAGATCCCTCTGAGCATCAAAATGTCTCAAAAATACAAAGCATATCATTTTTGTTTTAAATGACAGTGGCAATGTGGAAGAGTTGCCAGAGCAAATACCATTTGTTTGAAGACAAACAAAAACTACTTAGCATCAGTTGTCAATAAATACAGAAAGCATGTCCTGTAAGTCCTGTATTTCACCTTTTTTTTTAGCAACTGAAACAATGCAATATATGCTTTTATTTAAAAGCATATACTGTAGGAAAACCCCCACCTAAATCCTTTATTTGTATCATTGTATCTGCCCCTCTGTAAGAATAGGCTGCTTCTGTGGATAGTGTTTTTATTTAACTTCACAACTGGCTGCTGCATTGGAATAATGGATGCTGAGACCTTAGTGATATCACTAGGGACGGTAAGTCGACCTATGACACTTGTGGGGGGTTGGGCCCTACGTTAGCCTTAGCCTACATTACCTCTGCCTTGGTGTCTGCGGGATCGTCAATCGTGGCCCTGTCTTCCCAGTCGCTGGGCTTCTTGGCTTCTGGGTCCTTGATCTTCTTAGAGGGCAGCATGTCCCAGTCTTCCTCTAGGCTGCCTGACTCCACCTTCTCGTTGTTAATACGGACCTCGTAAGTCTGATCTGGGTTCAGGATCAGCGTGTACAGGTGGGTTAGCTCATCATCCTGGAGGAAAGCAAAGGGCAGAGAGAGAGCACACACGCAAGAGTCAATGCAAGTGCTAGAAGAACATTAAGTGACGTAGCCTTTTCCCGTTTAAATGACTACGCCGTTCCACAGAGGACTTCAGAGACCACGGGGAGGCTTCTGCAATTACCTTGCATTTGATGTCCTTCTTAATCAGGTGGTTCTGTCCCTTGTAGTTAAAGATCACATGAACCTTCTTCGTGCTGTAGCCACAGATGTCAGGCCCTGGAGACATGGGGTGTGCAACTTGTTAATGACAAAACACCCCATGCCAGCACCACTGAAACAAGCTAAGCTGCTCAATGGATCAATGTTTCAAAGTCCTTTCTTTTTCAAACAAAACCTACCAATTTTTTCCGTCATTCCCTGCTACAAAAACACACACGACTCACCAAACATAACGTAGTACTGTGAATCTCCGTGCATGTCGCTCTGGTCGAGACCAGAAGGGAAGACTTTGACGTAACCGCCTCCACAGTCGATCTTCTGCTCGTGCTTCACAGTGAACTGGACAACCAGGGGCTTACCCTCGTTGCTGAATGCATCGAAGCGGGACGACAGCGCGTAGAAGCGGGCATCCTGGCTGGTCTGGAGACCTGGTTTTATGTGAGAATGAGTGGACGTTTAAAAAGGTACACTCCTTGTTTTGTGTCTGGAATTGAAACAAGCGTTCCAACAACAATGTTGCTTTGGTATGAAACTCGCAGAGCATATGCCCCCCACACCTGAGTGCTGACCAGATTACATTCCTCTCCCCCCCTACCCTACTAAAGCCCTCATAGACCCACACTATTCACTACCCCTTCCCTTACAGTCACCCACAGTGGTGTTTGAAACATCAACAGTGTGCTGGGGCAGGAATTGGGGATCTGGGTGCGCTACAGTCAAGGAGTGTGCTTTTAAAGGCTTTAGCAACTTTTTAGCAACGCAGTTTTACTGTGGTCTATCTATTTCCACATCCTCCATCTGTATCTCTCATTCTCTCTCATTTTAAATGAGAACTTCTGCTCTTGGATGAGCCAATCAGAGTAGAGTAGGAAAGCCTTAATAAAGATTTAATACTTTTTGAGTATGCAGACATTGTAACACATACACACACAGATAAGGAACTACCCTAAGATTTTTTTATGCAAATCCAGTCACTTATAAAGGTTTGTCTGCAGCAATCTGTCTCAGCAATTTCATTATATAACAAATTGAGTACAAGGTACCTTTATCCGCCTCAGCATCCCCATAGAACTTTCCGGCACTCAGTTTCCACTGGCCATAGTCTGATTTGTGCTTTGACTCAACCCAACGACTCTTCCATCCATCTGCAACACAACATTGAAATGTTTGCGCATTTTGTGTCTTTATACCAAGACAGTTGACACACACAAACAGTATTATAAAAACGTAGTTTTGTTTATTCACTATACCATATGGGCTTGTAATTTCTACAGTTGACAGAGAAGAATAATTAGATTAATAAGGTTTTCCCCTTGGCAATGAGGAAATAGGACAAATATAACAAAACCAAAAGTGAAATAATGTAGCACTATTTTTTTTTTGTCTAGTGTCACTTAATGAGTGGCTTTATTGGCCAAGTGACGTTTTATGCGTTTCACAACATTCGATTAACCTATCTTTTATGAATGATCCTGGTATTAGAGTTATCAGAGTATTTTTATGGAATAGACTATTTTTCCTGTCTGGCCTACTGTTCTATGCATGGACTAATGATAATGCAGTATAGCCTATTATCGATTTAATTTTTTTTTTTTAACAAAGATTAAGTTATACTACTAGTAAGTAATTAAAAGCCATTTAGGTCATCCACACTAGAATAAAATATTGCAACAAGACCACTTATAACTGTCAATAAAAAGACATTTGAATACTGCACCTCCGTCGATAAATTGTTCTTTGAAGTATACAGTAGCGTCAACATTGACAGATACCGATGCAAATATTGCGAGGAATGCCAGTCCGAGCATCATTCTTTAGCCTTCTCTCCGGCGATGTACAGGAAAAGTGAATAGATTTCCCCTAAAGTCAGGTTATAAACCCTCAAGGAAACGTAATACGAGAAATGCTCGTCTCTCCGGTCCTGCACAGATGGCCGTGGTTCATTGGACAAGAGCCTCGCCAATGAGAGGAGACCACGAGTTTCTTTTCGGAACTGCTCGGGTTACATCGAGAGCAAATCGGAAAAGGCGTGCTTGTTCCAGCTGGTACTGCAGAATTTGTTCAAATGCCCCCACAAATGCATCAAATAGACTCACTCACGCCCCCAATGGTAACACGCCGTGTTCGTGTACTGGTTTAGCCTGCGTTGTGGCCGCAGCAACCCCACATCCGGTCACGGCGGCTTTTGGGTAGCCTACTTTGATACCAACAGGCGTTATGCCTATATAATTTAAGTGACTATGCTTTCGGTGGTGTTCTAGCTTATTACAACAACCCTCACAACTTAATTGGCAGACAGAGTAAAATAATACTTAGACTAACAAACCAGGCTGTTTTCAAATATTTTTTTGCTTTTGTCCTCTCTTTCAATCGTTTTCCTTAAGCCGAATATCCCATCCCTTTCCAGGATTTGTTTCAATACAAGAAAAGAGCATGCATATAACATTTGGTGTCGTAAAAAGCTTTACATTTTAAATGTTCAAATAGGCTAAATTACTTCAATAATTTTAAAGTAAGGCATTCCTATGCTTCTGTTACTTCTGATGCTTCTGAGATTGACATTTCAACGCTAGGTTTATAGGCCTATTCATATATAAATTATTTAGAAAAATATAGTTTTTTTTGTTACTAATTAGCCTATCACATTTTATTATTTCCGTTTTCTCTCATATACCCGCTGTAGTATCCTATAGTACCCCTAGGTGTAGCGCATCCGTCCCCATTGGAACACTTAAAGCAGCGGAAAGAATTCCTGAACGCTTTTCAATATATTTGATTGTTTTCTTACCTGTAGCCTACTTAATTAGAATTCGTTTTAATTTGTAGTAATTTGTATGTTTTGTGATTTTGTCCTTAAAATGCACACAAACGCCGAACCAAGTAGCCCACAATGTTGTTCAAGTTGCCTAAAATCATTAACACAAGACCCCACCAGTGATAGCTTGCGATCGTATAGTGGTTAAAGTAAGCTACGCAGCTTTCCCGGTTCTAATCAGGATCGCGGCAGCTTTCTTCCAGAGGAGTATCATAGACTGTATTTAAATATGGTAGGCCTATTGAAAGTATCATTTTACATTATGCCAACCAGCAGCAACTAGTAGCCTAGTCATACAGATCTATCTATAGGTAGCTAACGTAAGCAGGCTCTACTCCTAAATATTCCAGTAGGCTAATTGATAGAGCAGTTGATGCACTGAAAAGCCATTTTTGTACATTGCATTTTACCTGAATTTAGAATAGGCCAATTCAGAGAAATTCAAAGTTCTTAAGTTAAAATAAAAACATCTTAGTGACCCTCCCCCTTCCGTTGGAAAAGATTCCTCAAAATCACTTAAGTTCAGGAACGATAGCTAGCCGTGATCCTATAGTGGTTAGTACTCTGCGTTGTGGCCGCAGTAACCCCTGTTCGAATCTGGGTCACGGGTGTTTTGGAATTTAAGTGTGATTTCACCACTTTCATTGTATTACGTAAACGCTAATCATTACCTGAAGTAATATACTTTCTCAGAAGGTCTTAGAATACAAATCAAACCAAAGCACATGCAACATAATTATCTAGGTCCAGTGAAATCTGAGGTAATTTTTCTATTACAATGCTTATACTTTTTAGATTCAAGATTCTATCGAGATTCAATTTTTATTGGTCATACACAGACAGAGCAGATGCAATGAATGGTAATGAAATGCATGGTCGTAGTGCACATTTGACGCAATGTCATTTAGCAGATAGGCTAACTAACGTTACTGGCGTATTTGCTAAATGTGTATGACATATTAAGCTATCAAATTGTAAATCGCTTTGGATACATTTGCGTCTGCTAAATGCGGTCAATGTAATCGACACTATTCAAATTGTAAATTTAAATCACAAATCCCAAGATAATACACGAGAACCAGCCGATAATAACAGTTTATTAATTGTAGTTATACTACTCCAGTGATACTCGGGTATAATAATCCTTCCTGTACTAGCAGACGCCTTAAAATGACGTCATTTATAAACAAATCCATGGTCCTACTCTACTTCATGGATACCAAACGAGCAGGGACGCGTTATTTTGTTGTTACCCGGTTACATTTCGGTTGCTTTAGTTTAATTTAACACAAAATACTTTCCAGCTCTAATGCAACGTCAGAGACAATGCGAGGGATGCTGGAAGTCAGTTTAACTGATTTGATATTGCTCTTCTTTTCTAATTATCTTTGTGTTTTAAATAGTAACGTTAGTTCGTGAAGCAGAAAGCTGTAGACTATACAAAGTATCACATTGCGTTTGAAAAATATAAATTTTGTTTTGTTAGATATATGTATGACAAATGTGGAGTCGTACTGGGAGAAGCTCAGCTTTGGACAAAGCTCAGGCACTGCTTTCAGAGAAAAAACACAACAAAGATGCTAACGTGTCAAAAGAGCGGTCGAGGGATAACGGGCATACAGTGAGTTTCAGTTCTCGTGTCTCGTGTTAGCAGGAGAAATGTTTGTGAAATGCTTGGTCGTAGTGCACGCTTGACTCTGCAGACACAAATATGCATGTAAGTGAAGGCCTTGCACAGAAGTCACCCCCCCCCCCCCCCCCATTTTTTTAAAGGATCCTGGCGAATCTTTCAAAAGGAGGACCGTTCCCCCCAGTAAACATACATTATTACAAGAACTGAGTGACCTGTCTTCGGTCAGCTTAGTGAGTGAACATGAAGACAGCACTGTGGGTTCAGCTGCTGCTGGAAAAAACCAGGAGAAGGTAAATAAATGAAAGAAAACAGTTGCTATTCCTCTTACAGTTCCACATGTAGTATTCATGTGGTTCACTTCATTAACACTATAATATGCGCTGCTCTGTAATCTTAAATGCCATTGGCCGATGTTGCCTGACTCCCTTTCTGTGTCTTGCGCCATAGGACCAAAGACCTCAGACCTCTCTTGGAGGAGGAAGTAGGTTTTTGAAAAAGGCCAGACCACCATCTGCAAGAAAGAGCCAGTCCCCAGAGGTCAGCAGGACTAAAATACACCAGCCTCCTGAACCCAGGTACTGATTGAAGTTTGGGATATACACAGGTGTTCGGGATATTGGCTTGAATAACTCTTTCTTTCTCCCTCCCCCCCCCCACCCCCATTTACCCCTGCGGTCAGGTATGTGTCATCTTCACAGCGCAGCTCCCAGAGTACTGCCCTGAGTAGGTTAGCGCTGATAGAGGAACGCATCCGCAATCGCAAACAATCTCCCCCCGATGCCCAAGTACAAGGCACAGAAGTAGCCAAGTCTGCGGAGATAGCAGGCTCAGACCTGGGCCTCTCACCACAACAATCGGCCTCTCCACCCCAGGCCAGCAATGACCTTAGCCCGAGAGGGAAACGGTTCTTAAAGAAAACAGCAGCTGTGGCTGCTGCTGATGGCATTCCTGCAGCCATTGTTCCCAAAAACCTCAGTGTCAGCGTCAAAACCACTGTTGCAACGCCATTGGCTATTTCTCGGGCTCAACCGATCCGAGTCCTGTGTGGTGTGAGTTTGGACAGTGATGAGGAGGAGATGAAGAAACTACTGGGAGATTCAATAGAGGACCCTCCATTAAGACCAGGGAGAACTTCTTTGATGAAAACGGCAGGAAAGGTATACAGTACATACTGTACTACCCGAAATGCCTTTTTGAAAAATAAGAAATTTTATTGATGACACACAAATTCAGATACTCATGACACACTTCATGTATCACACTATACTCACTCATATCATATTGTGTTTTATTTGACTGTTAGTCTTTGAGCAAAAGCAGTTACAACCGCTCCTCTGTTTCTCCTCCTTCTGTCTATCCTCACAGAGAGCTTCTCCTCCACAGCGCGGCTCTCCTTCTGGTTCCCCCAGCTTGGCCCGATCCCATCCCAGCCCGCCTGCCTCCCCCTCTCCCCTGGCCAGAACGGGCTCTCCTCTCCGGGTGAGGAGCCCACCTCGGGCCCCCTCCTCAAGCTCTGGTCGCAGCGAGGTGCTATCTCTGGAGGATCTCTTTCCCGCCTTCCCCGGCTCAGAGCGTTCCCTCAGCGAGAGGAGCGGAGTTTCTTCTGAAGGTGAGAGGAATGCTGTGTGCGGAGAGAGAGAGAGAGAGAAAAAAAGCAGTTACGAGTTGTTGACAGCATCTGCAAATATTCAGGGATGTGCAGTATCGTATTTCTCCTGCATATGAGAATACCTTTCCCTTTTTGTTTTGATGCCAAGCATCCTCGCTTGGACGTAAGTTGGACTACAAGATGACTCCTCTCTTTGTATGTCTAATAGAGAAATAGGCAAAATATTTAAAGGCCATTGTATCTGGGTATACTGCACAGTATTTCCAGTATTTATTTGGTACTGCATGCATTGTGGCCCAAATAATTGTATCATATAATTTCACCCTGTTGTGATTGTACTGCGTGTATTGTGAGCTTGTCACTTGCTATACAACTGTCCAAAGCATATATTTGTCCTAATGAAAACACATTTGCTGTTTTTGCAGACTTCAAGATAAATGTCATGACATTAGATGACCTGGCAATTGCCACCCTGGACCTTACTGAGGTACAGCAGGAGTGTAATGTGGTATAAATATACTAGTAGTAATATTAGGACCTAATATATTCTTATTCTTATATTGGCTTACAAAATCACTGCTAAGCCACAAAATGAAACTACTAAAATAAAATTCAGAGGGATTACATTTGTACATAATTACAGTCGATTATACTTGTACACTTATTGCAAGTTAATCGTTACATTATTAATGTAATAGTTATTGCTTTTTTCTTCTTCTACCAAAGCAGAGTGAACGCAGGCCTTCACATCGCAAAGCGCAGAGTCCCTCGTCCCTCACTGTAGACCAGGAGGAGGCTGAGGTGGGAGAGGGCGAGGTGGCAGACTACCAGAGCGACTTTGAGAGTGAGAGCAGGACCCAGCCAGATAACACCGCCAGTGAAATCTCCGACATCCTGGGAGTAGAGGTGGACCTCTCGGAGATCCGGGAAGAGGTTTCTGACTGGGAGAGGTCCCGCGGGGGGAGCGGGGGCGAGGACTCGGCCGCAAGCCGGTCCCACGCCACGCGGACTTCGAGTCGCAGCGAGGCGTCCGCTTCTCGAAGACCACGCCCGCGCTCGTCCAGATCATTGCTTTGCTCGTCGGACACGGTCACACCATCTCGCCTGGTGAAGAGCAAAGCCATGAGGGAGGCAGCAGTACAGACCGTGCCTGATGCCCTGGCGTACACGTGGTCGGCAGGTCAGTCAGCCACCATACATTGGATCTTAAAGGGCCCCTATTAGAAAATTAATTTTTAAATCTGTCTTGCATGTCATTTACCCAAAACCCCTCTAAAATCAATCAATTGTGTAATCAAGTTTGTCAGCTTTGCCCAGGTGTGACATAATTGAGTTAGGGGATGTTGCAACAACAACTTAAACAGAATGTTCAGCTCGAAGGGAGACAGTCTGTCCAAAATGACAGTTGGAAAATGGGGTGATATGGGGACTTGAATAACCATAGCAGTCATCTTTTTAGAACAGAGCACATAACACACTGCTCTTCATTTTACATGTGCATACATTTTATTAAAATGACTACTCACTAAATGCAACAGGCAAATGGATATTTTAATGCTTCAGGATATTTCATCAAGTGTTTTTAGGAATGAGCAGCTCTATTTAACTGTTGGATAAAGTGGAAGTTGTGCTGAAGAAATATGGCAACATGATTGGCCACAACTTCTGGCACTTTCCTCAATCCTGACAAATGAGGAAATTGAACATTGGTCCATATGGTAGGGGTGTAACTTCTCAAAGAGACTCATTTACTACCAAATATTGTACACTACAGTATAATAGCAGCCATTTCCGTAGTATTACCAAAAGTCCTTACTGTACTAGCACAGCCAGTTCTCAGCTGGTTTACAGTGAGGCCTCTCAGGTTTTTGAAGAGTGGAGATGTGTGACTACCAGATCTCCTCAGATTGTGTAAGCCAGCTGGTTGATTATGCAAAACAGCATCAACCAACTCATTCAGGGATTTATGTGACCCCAACACCCAGCCAACTGCTGGCAAGTTTTTCATTTAGTCCGTTTCCTATTCTTAAAATAGAGCTTTGGTCACTAAGATCATTTTTTCATCACTTGGTTATTTTACTTATTTCTCTAACGGTCCTTTTTTAAGGCTGTAATTCATGGAAATGTTCAAACATTTTAGAAAAAAATGTCTAGGTTTGATTTAAAAATTGTTATTTCTACCAGGGCAATGTTACAAACCTATTTATCGGATGATCTATATGGAAAATTATAGAATAGATGCAAAAATATTTTATTCATGCATTATCTGTATAACACAGCAGTAATCATCTCGCTACCTCGGCCACCGATTTTTCTACTTTATAGCACTAATCCCACTAACTATCCTTATTCTATCCTCCCTTTAAAAAAACTCTGCTAGATAAGCTCTAAGAATGTTAAGCACTTTGTAGTTCACAATTATTGACTTAAGAGTGAATGATAACTTTTAGATTATTGTACATTTTAACTGGTTTGAGGAGTGAATGATACACTTTCGAGTAATGTTGTGCAAAGTCATAGGTGAAGTAACCTTGTTACATAATGCTGTTAACAAATGTACTAATTGTAAGTCGCTTTGGATAAAAGCATCTGCTAAATGCTTAAAATGTAAATGTAAAATGTAATCAAATGAAATAAGAGTCAATGGAATCTAGTAAGTGCAATTCCAATACAACAATTTTCTATTGGTCTCTCTAGGTGTGGCTACGATGGGCCCTGCACTGGGCATGGCCTACGTGGACCCTACCCCTGTGGCCAGTCACACCATCAGTGCAGAAGCTGTTGAGGGTAGGACTTATTCCATGGTATATTTCCATATGCAATATTTCTCCTTATCTTGGACACATAAACCAGTTTGTTTCATGTAAAGATGTTCTGTTGGAGGGGAAAAGTAAGCTGACTCTAAAAAGTTTGAGAAACACTGGTGCACTGGCGCGACCACGGACGTTAAAAGGGTTGCATCATACGTGGCTTCATTTGAGGCGTCTTCTTGTTATATTAATCTAATTTGTTTTTGGTCTTAAAATTGTTTAATGGAAGCACCCTGAAGAACCCTGTAAACTTCTCCTAATGGTACAATCCTTGATTGTATTATCGCACACCCAGAAACCCCAAATTTCCTCCCCAGCTCCATGTTTGTTTGCAAACCCAACTGTGCACAAAAGTGAACCATGCTGTAGGAGGAGGGGTGAAGATGAGTGCTTATCAGGGGGAGGAGTAGAGAGGAATGCATCCCACTCAGCCCTGAAGTGCGGGAGGTGCAAACATTTTCTTGAGTTTTAAATCAAAACATCCTACCTTTTTCAACCCCAAAGGTAATTCCAGACACAAACGTGTGTGTTGCAATGCATGGAAATGGTGTTAAACTAGCACCGGAGCTTTATTACAAATAAGGTTAACAAACAAAACACTGGTTACATAACATCATTTAGGACTGTTTTCCTTATGCTAAAAGCCATGGGTGGGTGCATATAAATGGAAATGATATGGTGTTTATATGCTTTAGTTTGCAAAGTTTGAGAGCCCCTGCTGCTATAGACCATTTATATTACGGACATGAGACGTGATTTAAAACTTGTGCATGTGTGCCCCCTCAGCTCTCAGTGCCTATAGTCCAGCGATGTTTGCTCTCAATGACATGTTGAGACAGCAGCTAGCCATGACCAAGCAGTTCATCCAGGCCAGCAGACATCTCCACTCCAGTCTGGTGCAGAGCCTTGGACCTGCAGATTATAGCTACACCACACTGGAGGACACCAAACGGGTAGAGTCACAGACCTATTTATACCTGTTGTTGACAGTTATGCTATTCTATATAAATAACAGGGTGCTGTATATGACCGTAGACTTTAGCTTCTTGGTGTTGTTTTTGTTAAAGGCGCAATAAGGTTTTATCCCCTGAACTGTTTCTTGATGTTTTTACTGCCATCTAATGGCATAGATGCAGCAGTGCCAATGTTTACTGTCGTGAGAGAATGGCCATGTCGCTAAGCAGGTCTCTCTATGTAGCTAAAAATGGCTCATTCTGCTTCAACATTACACACATATTTAGGATAGTATTCATTTTTATGTGTACCAAGTCATTTTCTGGTCTAAAACGTTGCTTAGGTCACCCTTAAATCATTGTTTTTTCGGATGACTGAATGCAAAAAATTAAGTTGGCAAAAAACAGTGTATATATAATATAAATAGGTTGTTTTGCTTTGGTTATTTAGAGATATTCTGAATCATAGATTCACTAAACCAGCATAATCCAGCTAGAAAAAGATAGAAGGCTCATTGTGAACCTTACTGTCAGTTAGTTGATGGTGTTACATTTCTCCTTTGCAGTTTCTCATGAAATTCCCTCTTTAATTGCCATACACTTAAAGTCTTCCTTCGACTGTTTTGGACTGTGCAGCCTGTAAAAAGACTGACATTTTCTTTTTATGCTAAGATTTGACATTTACAAGTTTCTTGTATACACTGGGACAGATTCTTATCTTGCAATAATTATTAATACAGGAAGATTATATTGCTTTGACTGAAATGTCTTTGCAAAATATGTTTTAATGTGACAGACGAACACCTGACCGTTAACAGCCAGTCGACAGATCAACACATTGTTACTGGCATAATCTTGACCACGTTCCACTCTTTCTACATATTTAGTTCATCCGGAAGAACAAACCTCCGAAGCTGACTGTGGAGCAAGCCTTAGAGGAGGTACTACAGGAGATGAGAGACTACCATTACATCTGATCACCCCTGCTGTCAATGTCTGTGAGAACTCCTGTGTCCACAGCCAAAATACAGTGTATGACCACAGGGGGGCAGCACTAGGAAAGTTGTCCATGTTTACAGTACAATGCCTGCATATCTTGCACAATACATTTTTATGTCTTTTTGTTCAGTTGTGACATTTTTAAAGATGGCTTTTGTACTAATAGATTTGAATGCTCACGTCAGAGACGTGTTTCTTGTATCGACATGACACAACAATGGACTGTCATTTTGTTTTAAAAGCTCACTCCTCAATTGTGTTATAGCACCCTGCTCCAGAAAGTCAACTAGTCACCCAAGGTAACACACATGTGAGTTTGGAAAACAACAAACATTGCTCCTCTTGCATTAGTTAATTATGGCTTAAGTACTTTTGTAACATTCTCATGTTATGCAGTATAGGTTAAAATAAAATCAACTGTTCAATCAAAATTTGTGACAAAGTAGGGACATTACTAAAAGGCTTCTTGATGGGGAACGAAAAATTGTATAACTTCTATATACAGTATACCCATGCACCCTATAATATGTTGAGGTTGATTGAAACCTAATAGTTTAATACAGCCATCGAAATATGAAAGACTTTGGTGCAGCAGTAATACAGTACGTACTATGCAAATTCATAAAAGGTCAAGTGAGCAAATAAAGCACTTGCAAGGGAAGTAACAAAAACTTTATTAAAAAATAACTAACAAATGTAGATAGTCATACAGTAACATTCGGTGAAGCATATCAGGTAATTTTAAATGCGCTATGATAAGTGCAGGACATGATTCAAATGCCAGGATCTAGGTCCATTCATTAGTGTGGGGGCGGTGGATCTATAAGTGTTGGAGGGGTTGCAAGGCACAAAATCATTTGGCAGTGACAGTCCTCAGTAAGGTTCATTGAAGGGGTAGTGTGGATGTCCTGCATCCCTGGGAACACTCTTTCCGTCCACCTGCAATACATTTAATACACGTGACACGTCCAAATTGTTTCCGATGGAAATTATTTTAGGATTGGCAGCTAGCCTTAAAATTTCTCGTTGGCATGTTATGGAATGTAGTGGCTACATCTATCTATCCATCACAGTTTAATGCCTAAACCCAACCAGGAATTGCCAGAATACAGAAAGAAAAGCAAACACTTACTTGGATCATTGGAACAATGTAGCGACAGCCTTTGTTCAACTCTGTGACACTCTTCATCTCCTCTGCTTCGAGGGTAAAATCAAACACCTGACCCAAAAAAGAAATAAATAGTCCTACACATAAAGCGTCTTCTGACAACTATAATGTGTTGTGCAAATTCAGAGGTGAAGTAACCTTATTACATAATGCTATTAACAAAATGTACTAATTGTAAGTCGCTTTGGATAAAAGCGTCTGCTAAATGCTTAAAATGTATGTTTTTGCATCCTTTTTGCATAGTATGTTTTTGCATCCTTGTTCCAAATCAGCATTGGAAATTAACAGTTTTGTTCAGAGTCTGTTCTGGCCTTCAACCTACCTGTAAATTCTCTTTGATACGAGACTCCGTCACACTCTTAGGGATTGTCACTACTCCACGTTGAGTCTGCCACCTGCCAATGAAAGATGCCGTACACCGAAACTTTAATGTGTTGTCAAAATGGATACCAAGTAACCTGATGATCACAAGTAGTGTTATTACAAATACAGGTTACATTCAAACTAGATTCAACCCCCATGTTGAGACTGTACTGATGACAGTGGTCAACAGAAGAAAAAAAACAAGTCACCTCAAGATAATTTGAGCAGGGGACTTATTGTATTTTGTTGCTATGGCGGTGATGACAGGCTCGTCCAACAGCACCGGTTCACCTGGGTGTTTCCATGCCCGGTCCGGTGAGCCCAGAGGGCTGTAGGCTGTCATCACCAGGCCCCTGTCCCGGCAGTGGGACAGCAGCTCCACCTGGGCCAGGTAGGGGTGGCCTTCTACCTGCCAAACGCAAAACACACAAAAGAAAAAGGATGTATTAACATGCGTTATTTGTATGGTGTGTGTGCGGGGCTGCCGTCCCTTAATTAGGATACCTTTTTAAAAGGGTACTCCTCCATTGTGTTACAGCACCCCACAACCCCAAACTTCTGCTTCAGTTTATGTGTTTATAAGAGTAGACAGGCGCTCAGCCCTGAAGTGCAAGAGGAGAATATGCTATCCGTTTTAAACAACATATTTTTGAAGCCCTGGTTTCAACCAGTGTAATTCCGGACACAAGTCGAGGAGGGTCCCTTTTTAATTGGTCTATATATGATATACCCACCTGGAGGACAGTGGGTTTGATGCTGGCGACAGAGAGGATGTCGTCAATCTGCCGGCTGTTGAAGTTGGACAGGCCGATGGCTCGGACCAGGCCCTTGCCCACTAGCTTCTCCATGGCAGCCCAGGTCAGTTTATAGTCAGTGTTGTCGTAGAGAAGGGTGCCGTCGTCGTTTCTGGGGAAAGTGACATCTCCTCTCCTGTGGGGGGGGGGGGAGATGTGAGCCTATGAGCGCCCTTGGGGGAGGAGTAGAGAGAAACGCTACCCACTCAGCACAGAGGCGCAGGAGGGGCATGAGATTCAACCACAAGGGTAATTCCAGACACTAGTCAAGCCACAGTAAATACTGCATCCATTTGAGAACTGTAGACTTGAGTAACAGCCCTCTACGCAATGCTGGCTGTGTGTGTTTTGCTTACATTTACAGCATTTGGCAGACGCTTTTATCCAAAGCGACTTACATTTGTCAGTTGAACTGGTTAACGACCAGTTTTTGCAAGCAGATAACATTCTCCTAGAATAAGGACAGCATCATGTAACAAGGTTACTTCACTTATGCATTTGCACAACATTACTCAAAGGTTTATCATTCACTCCTTAAAACAGTTAGTAATTATAAAAGTTGGCATTCACACTTTAAGTTATTCATTCTTCAAACAGTAAATAATTGCCAACTGTAAAGTGCTTAGTATTCTACAGGCTTACTGGAAAGCGTAGGGCCAGTGGATGAGGTAAAGGTCCAGGTACTCCAGCTTCAGGTCCTTCAGGGTCTTTAGGAGGGAGGGCTCCACATCCTCCGGATGGTGTTGCGTGTTCCACAGCTTGGACGTGACAAAGACGTCCTCTCTTCTTAGCGCCTGGTGTGCACACAGGACAGCAGGCCAATGTCAAATGGAAGATGAGATTAAAAACTAAAAAACAAAAGCTACCAAGAAATTATTCTTGGAATGTATACTGACACCTAAATGCGGTTGTGCCAGTTATCTCTAACTATTATCTGTAACCATGGCGACCTATGTGGCAGGGGGACCCACAAATAATAGCTCACTCTGTCCCTACAAAAATATAAAAAGTGTTTTGGTTGCTGAGTGGCCCTTGAATGATCTCTTATTATAATTATTCATATTAAATTAGGACAACAACTGAGTATTTTTTATTATTTTAATTTTTTAACTTTAATTGTGCATATTAATTGTCAATGTCAAACTCTTAACAAGCAGGCAAAAACAGTATTGTTGGTTAAATTGGTTTACCTTGTCTGGGCCTAACACCTCCTGTAGTGCTTCTCCAATCTCAACCTCATTGCCATAGATTGCAGCACAGTCAATGTGCCGATACCCAGCTTGCAAAGCCCAAATTACTGCTTGCTTGACCTAAAAGACAAATAAACATCACTATTAAAAAACAACCCCATTTGTTTTAGGATAACAAATGCTTACTCAAATAAGGGGTTGTTACAAGAGAGGTGGTTTAGTATTTTACAACGGAATAATCAAACAGGTTAAAATGAAGCTAAATGCAGCGCCTACCTTTCCTTGCTCACTCTTCCACGTTCCGAGCCCAATGAGCGGCATTTTCCGCCCTGTGTTGAGAACTGCAAAGTCATTCATACCTCTCAGGAGCACCTAGGAGCATACAGCAATTGCAATGTAGGGAAGGGATTCGTTAGATCCTCTTTGAACGCTTGTGAAAGTTCTACAATTGCAAGTTTGAGTCCTATGGTTCAAGTTTAGTTCAAGTTTCTTAATGACTGCTTACATTAGCAATATTGTAAAAGCTGGCATTTTAAGATATTTTTATATCTACCCTCAGCTGTCAGCTCCAGGGTTTGCTGCCAGAAGAATGGAGCAGAATGACAAATGGAAAATGACAGACGGCAAACCAATTGGGGAAAATATAGGGCACAGCTTTTGGTAGAACGCGCTGTGAAATGTATAGGAATCTAAATTTACATTAACTACCGCAGAAAACTTTTGGTTTTAAGATGCCTGATGGTGAATATGGTACATCTGGTTTATTGACTAGTAAACTGGTAGCACTTCTCAGTGGCCAGGACAGCTGAATTCCTGGAAAAGTCACGCGCCTAACCCACCTTGTGGGCTGAACTGTTGGTTAATCACTTTGTGGACGAGACATTGCAACTCATTTTGATTAAAGAGACTGAAAATGTCCATGAGAAGATATAACGTCACGAACAGAGGTATCGCATAATGTTCATAAATTTGCCATTGGTGCCCTTGAAAATCAGCACTTTCATAATATTGAAGTACCCTTCTTTATGATTTTCTCACCCGTTTGCTGCTAAGTATACATAAATGCCGGAACATCTTTGAGATCCCATTGCTGCACCATTGCATCTGTCACTCAAAACACAACGCAAAAGCGTTCCTCTCCGTTACAAAATGTAAACTTACTCAATCGGTTTTTATATCAAAGTAATGGAGAGCCTCGTCCTGCAGTAGTCCTTTCCAGACAGATGTTTGGAAATCACTTATTCGGTTTTTGCTGACATTTCCCTTTCCGGGACATTCCGGGTTCTTCTTCCTCTAATGATTCCAGGCAGTTTATATGCTGCAATGCGTATTGCTGCCCTCCACAGTCAATATAACGCACTGTGTCTTCACAGTCCGTGTTTTTCTCGATTTGCAGCGACCAAAATTTCATAAAGAGCAATTGGTAATTGCATAGGCCATGGAAGAAAAGGCAAAGGACCAGACGATTAAATTTAGATCACCATGGACAATATGAAGCTGCCTTCTTTGGCTGTCTCTCAGGAGACAGTCAGAGCTAGAGGTGTTATAAAAAAAGTTACACTTTGTTTTATACCTATTTTAGTTTCAGTTTACTTTAAGTTTAGTTTCAACGTACAGATCAATAAATGTTCCAATCTTCCCATGATGAAAAATCCTTAAACAAACTCTGCAGTTTTTATTTAATTTTATTTCCAATTAATGCTGGTACATGACGTTTTTTTTAGTCTGATAGTAGGCCTAATGTTTTCTTGTTTTCAAAGGCATCTAACAGAAAAAAATGAGTGTAATCTTGTTATCTTTTATTCTTCTACAATTCCCTTGTTGTCTGCCTTGCACTCTATCGCTCTCTGGAGAGGAGCAGATCCACTTTTCCCTTTTCCTGCGGAATGCCCCACATTCTTCAAAAGTCGACATCATTAATTCAGCTTAAGAGGCCCCTGGGCCATGTGTTCATGTGAGGGAGTGTGTGTGTGTGCATGCCTGGATGTGCGTTGGTACAGTACCTGCATGCTTTGGTGTGCGCCCATGTGTGCGCATACTTGTGCACGCACAATAGACATCCGCCAGAAGATGTGCGCACATGTGTGCTGTGTGTGTATCTGCGTGTACTCTTGCCTTAAGCAGGGAAAGAGCCTGTGGCAGGATCTTTCAAGTAGTTAATTGTGCATACGATTTTATCCAAAGTCGTTTTGACTGTACTGTACAGTCAAAATGGGGGTCATGGTACATTAGCAGGCTTTTGAGGGGACCACAAGATGAATTCATTCAAGGTTTTACCATAATATTAATAATAATAATAATAATAATAATAAAATAATAATAATAATAATAATACAATAATAATTGAATACTGTTAACCGAATGTTATGAAATTTAATAAGGGATCTACATTTGTATCAATTGTGTAATATTTTTCATATATTTTTAATGTTATTTATCTTCCGTGTTTGTGTGTGTGTGTGGGGGTGTGTGGTGTGTGTGTGTTTGTGTGGTGAGTGTGAGTGTATGTGTGGTGTGTGTGTGGTGTGTGTGAGTGTGAGTG
>JAOEHI010050611.1:9453-19993 GCA_025447815.1 Percopsis transmontana | reverse complement strand
TGTGTGTGTGTGTGTGTGTGTGTGTGTGTGTGTGTGTGTGTGTGTGTGTGTGTGTGTGTGTGTGTGTGTGTGATGCGTAACTGTATGTATAATCTTGTGCTTGGGATAGGGTAGGCTGGGCAAGCTTTTTGAAACAGAAATCCCTCGTTCAACTCACACTCACATACACACACACACACACACACACACACACGCATGCACACAGTGGGGGCTTAAAGCAGTGCTTGAGCCACAGCTGTCTTTCAGCCAGTCCTACTGGGCAAAGGGAATTGAGTGAGACTTATCAGTACTATGTCCTAATGGGCTGCTTCTACCTGCTGCTGCTCGGTAGGAAGGAGGGAAGGAAGGAAGGAGGGAAGGAAGAAGGAAGGGAAAAAAAGAAACAGCACGGAGGGAAGATAATACAAATAAGATGGTAAAATTGATTAAGTTATTAAGAAAGACAAAATAGAATGGAAAAAAGAAGCATTTGATATAAGTGGCCACACCTCCAACCTTCGATATAGAAATAATAATATTATTTATTATTAAACCTGATGCATATCAACAGGAAGTCTGTCCTACACGTATGAACATTTAATGAGTGGGGAAATTCAATGTGAATCAATAAATACATTTTCAACGGGTGTCATTCATGGCAAGGGGGTGACTCTCTTGCTGTGTCTCATTCCGGATACTTAGTTAGTACACTTCGATGTAGTTCGTTGTACACTATGTACTAACTTATGTAGTGCGTGCATTTTGACAGGGTAGTAGTGTCTCAAAATATCTGCCGACTTTTTTGCACACTTCTTCTTGGAAATGAACGGGCTTTTAATTTGACTCGCTTGTGTGTGCCCCCGGTTTCAGGCGACATAGAAATGACAGCGGTATGTTGATTTACGACTTTGAAAATGGTTGGTGGTCCCTCCCCTTCCGCTACGTAGTCAAGATGGCAACCTTTGAGGGCGAGAAGTGTCCAGCGTTTCACACTCTTTTTGACCGTTATGAGTACAGCGTCCGGGTACTCGCATTGCACTGCATGTTGCCATATATTGCCAATGTGAACGCACTAATGCACTCAAAATAGCAAGTGTAAAGTACACACACACACAATCTTACCTGGCGATGCTCCAGTCAGGCTCGATACGGAGCACAGTGGGGTCTTCTGTATAGTTAAACTTCACGTCTGGGTTTCTGAGCTCGGCCGAGTCTATGTCCACCAGGATGGGTCTACTGCCCGGGTCCAGCCTGGCCGGTGTTACACACACTATCTCGCGGGCGTTCCTCCTGGATGGATGAACACACAGAAAGAGAAAGAGAGGGAAGGAGAGAGAGAGATTTAACTGTCATACATCTATGTACTATGATGATGCTCTATCAGGTAGAGAAGAGAGTTACTATGGTAACACTCACAGCTGTCTCACAGCCGAGCTGTCATAGACAAAGCTACACCTCAAGTGACTTCTCTAACTACAGTGAAAAAGCTAAGAGACAACACCCACTGCTGAAAGTCCAAAAAAGATTAGTTTTAAAAACATAGAGTGCAGTTGCGTTTCGTGACCAAAGGGGCCGCTGCTATCCTGTTAGGCATGATGGACATTATGGATTTTCTGACAGTCAGGGGTTTACAGCCTTTGTTGTATTTACTTTGGTAGGTCCTATTTGTATTTACATGACCTGTAACTGGGAGAGGAGGCAGATAGTTAGCCTTACATCCTGTTAAAATAACATACACTACATACAATACAACAGCTACATTATGGAACATGTACTGGTTTTAGCACAGCTTAGAGGCGACTGCAATTCTATTACAGTGCCAGCTATGTGTGTGTGTCTGTGTGTGTGCAAATTCTGTGAGCTACACTACAGCAGGTACGCACACACACACACACGCACACACACACACACACAGGGAATGGGAGGGAGAGACAGGTCAGCAATTTCTCCCCTCGCAGGGTCCCCCACCCCGTAACCATGGCAACCCCATTCACAATGAGCCTGCGCTTCAGTGACCCTCAATAGCACACACACCGACACACATACAATAACACTTAGGTACACACACACACACACACTCCAACAGACACAGCGAGGGTGTGATAGGAGCTAGCGTACAGCTGTGTTGAAGTGGGATTGGAGTGGAGAGGCTAACAGCGGAGAAATGATTGCTGTGACATCAGAGCTAGCGGGGCTTCGCCTCAGCAAAAATTAGCCGCCAGGAGCTAATCCACATGTTTGACATGGAGGCAACTGTGGCCTTAGCATGATTTCAAGCCCAGGGATGAGGACGAGTCTGTGCAAAAGCAAACAAAGGGACGTACTGTGTGTGTATGTCAGTGTGTGTGTGTCAGTGTGTCGGCACTTTGAAAAGCAAAAAGGGGATGTTAGAGCTAGTGGTGCAGAATGTATGCTTTCTTCTGCTGTATCAAATGTGTGAGTGACACATTTCCATCCTTCCTTCTTTCCATCCTTCCTTCCTTGTAAACTGTCACACACTTTCATGGTATATATGCTACTCTAGAGGCAACATATATAATGGGGTGAAGCCATTAATTCAATAATGGATTATTATTTAATTGATTTAAAATCAAAGCAAAAATAGGTTAATGTTTCAATGTGTGTTTCAATGTTTTTTTGTTTGTTTGTTTTTCAAGTGTATCATGTAATACGATCCATGCCATAGACAACTTGACCAAAATGTGAATGCCTTGTTCTGTATTATAAGTTACGTTTTAGACTGCTGGGTGAACATGTTAAGCAATTTCAAGATGCCCTTTTGGGTTCAGATAATGTGATCAATATTTAGTACTCTATTTCCTATATTCTACGGTCTACATTAGTCACATAGATCTAATAATCTAAAACAAATCTATGAGTATGTATGTAATAACCGTTGGCTTGCAGCCCTGGTACATGCTCTCCTGACCTTTTGAAGTAGCAGGGCAGCGTTCCTATGCTGACTGACACGTGGCTGCCTGCGTTGAGATGGTTGCCTTCGATGGTGACTCTGGTGCCCCCTGAGATGGGACCTTGAGACGGCTGGATACGGGTGAAGTACGGGGTCTGGGCCAAGGCAAGGGGAGAATAAAACATGAGGCACTTGAATCCGCAAAAAGAAAAGACGAGAATTTTGTTGATGTCTAAAAGTAGACATAAAGATGTGAAGTAAACAAACGGAAGTAAAAATGAAATATGTAATTAACTGTAACGTTAGATTTAACTTTAAAATAAATAGTGAATTATTTTGTTAATTAATAAATCTATAAATATAACGAGTTTGAGATATATGTATAAAGTATCCAGTAAATCTAAAAGAAAACCAAAAGAATGTACCTCAAAATGTACCAATGGAAAACTTGAATTACAAACACAACACATGAATGGAAAACCCACCCAGCAAAAATAACAACCCCGTAAGGTACTGGTGTATGTGTCTGTGTAATTCTCCTTACTACAAATGTGAAGGATCTTGGGGAGAAGGCTCGGTAATCGTTGACACAGTCCCTCACACACACCTCCACCAGGGCGTCTTGGATACGGTAGCTTGTGGCGTCGTTCAGCTGACACACTATCCTGTGAACGGGAAAGAGATAAAGAAATGGGGATAATAGGAGGATGGAAGAGAATGGCATAAGAACTTTACACTATAATGGCCATATTGTTAACTCCACCCATAAACGTCTTTAGGGTTATGCCGGATTCTATTTTTTCTCAGGTTGAATTTGGGTGGAGCTAAACGGCGAACTGCATATTCTTAAAAAAGGAAACCATCATAAAGAATGTGTCAGTTGTCCCGCCCTAACAGGAGCAACTGACAGGAGAGTTGGGGAAATGTCAGTCAAGTGGGATCTGTAAACGCCCACACAGTCCTGAGAAGAGGTTATTAGCTTAAAACACGTGCGTGGGTGGACAGGGGCCTTGAGAAGGTTTTTTGTGAGCCATGCTAATGCAAAACCTTGATTTTCACAGCACGGTTGGCAAATACTCGCGTCCTCTCTATGGCACAAACGTTTTTTATTTTACACTTACACATTTTACACAGTATGTGTTTTGTGGTTGTATGTTCACGTAAAGTTTTACAAACAGTACGGTGCTACAGACCAACGCGATATTTCCCAGCAAAATAAAAAAAGTTTGCGGAACGCTGGTGTGGAGGAAACGTAGATAAATGGAGTTGTCGACGGCCCAGCGCGTCTCTAACATTTGCATAGTGAAGCTCCCAATCTCTAAGTGCTTCATTCCTCTTCTGAGCGCTCCGCCGAGAGCTTGTTTGAATGGGGTGAACTCAATTCCTGTCTCGTGGTGCGCCACAGAGGAGCAAGCGTAGGCACAGAGACGTGAGAACAATAAAGCAGGGGGAAGCTGTGTAGTGCTGGAAGGGAAGGAAAGGCTGAAGGGACGAGAAAAAACATGATGGAAAAGCTGGGACCAAGTCATAGTGCCACTGAAAGAAGACAGGTGTGCAGACTTAGCGGGGAGATTTTTGGTTGAATTAGAGTCTCTTAGTGCCCACTTGGTGTCTCTGTCCACAACAGATGAAGTGTGTGTCCTTTAATAACATACATAAACACCATAGCACATGAGTGTGTGATGGTGTTTATGTATGTTACATGTTTATGTTTGTAGTTGTGTGTGTGTGTGTGTGTGCGTGTCTCACTTCTCGGCGCTGATGTACTCGTCTGGAATGGGCCTGCAGGGCACCTTGCCCAGCTTGACGCCTGACTGGATGTCCCTGAACTGCAGGCCCAGGTTCTCCCCCAGGATGGTGAGTCGGGTGCCCCCCTGCCGCGGTCCTGTCTCTGGAAACAACTGTGCAGAGGAGGGATAAAGCATCCAGGTGAGAAGACACAGAGAGAGAGAGAGAGGGAGAGGGATGGGGGGGGGTGTTCAAAGTCACTGTCAACTGACCCTGTCCCTCCACACATACTGTTTACAGTACAATTAGACACGCAAATATAGACACACCCGCAATCATGCCCGCATAAACACACACCCATAAACATGTGCAATTAGCCTAATGTGAAGACACGCAGTTTATAATGAAGAAAAATCCCCTCCTGGGTGTTGAAAAACACCAAAAATTAAAATAAAAAAAACGTACACTCTCTACACAGAATCACAACAGTCTCTCTCTCTCTCTTTCAGTCTCTCTCTCTAATTGAAACTTATTATGCTGCCCTGTGCTGTGTTAGCGGGCTGTGGAGTGCTCGGTTGCACTGACGAACCGTAATGTGATTTATCTGGCCAGATTATGGTGCGTAACGAGGACAGGTGTGGCATGACAAAACAAATTTGGTGACTGATGTGCCGTTGCTGTCACACACACACACACACACGCAAATACGCATCCGCACATGTGACATCCACACACAAATATGCAGGTATTCTGAACAGGCATTACAAGGTAATTATGTGTAATCTCTGTCCAGTGGACTGTTCTCGTGTTGTGGCGGTTTGGGCAGACAGCATGCTGAGTTAATGGCCACTTGTGCGCCTATGGCACTGCAACGTTATCCGCTCTGTCAAGAACTAACTTCAAGGTATTCAGGTTTAAAAGACTAGTTTGCCTTGCCAGACATTAACCAGTCTCTAACATAAATACACCTGCATGTAAAGCTACAGTCTTTTGACTTCCCAGTCACTTTCCTGTTTAGGTAATTGGGCAAATGCTACAGTAAGTGAGTGGTAAGGAACCAATTTAAAACCAGGTAGGGACAGAATGGGCCAATGGGGGCGCTGTTTAGCTCTGCCTATCTCTGCCTATCACTGATGGACCACTGCTGCTGTTAGAGGGCTTGATGTAATTTTTCTAGAAAGGCTTTCATGAATGAGCGACAGGCAGATTCATTATTGTGTTACCTCAATCCGTGATAAATAGCAGCGAAACAGACATTTATATGAAACATGACACTCACACTCACACACATGCACCATCCAACAAGCAAGCAGAAAAACACACACAAACCTGTATCTCAGTACCAGCCATCAAGCGGCCGTAGATGTGGAATGGCAGATACCCATTTCTACAAGAGAGATAGCGACGGCGGCGCATGACAGACTTGAGAGAGAGCCGCAGAAAGCAATCTGGCCAACGAGATTGCTGCCTGGTAGTTGGAAGCTAACTCACGTCAGAAAACTCCAGGCGATCGTGGCCACTGTGATTCCAAACACAATGGCTGCTAAACACTAAGCAGGGAAAGGGCCCATCAACCTCTAGGGGATGTAATGGACAACAGATGTCAGTGTGGGGAAATGGGACCTCAGATGGTTTAGGAAGAATGAAACTATGATACCACAGGCACAGTGGGAACAAGCCACCGAACCCCGGGATATAAGAGAGAAAGAGAGAAAGAGGCGTGGGTAATGGACATAGACAAAGAAAACTCTGTTTGAGAGACTGCTACATAATACATTATTATACACTATCTGTTTTCATGTCAAGTCACATGTGGAACATGGCATTGTCATCTAAGAGGGCAGGAAAAACCAACTTTTTACTGTTTTACTGGGGCTCCCAAACACAAAAAGAAACCTCCACTGAGATTCAAGGAGGGCCAGCAATATGTCATGACAGTAATGTGTGTCCGCTGAAAAAAACTGTTTCTGTTTAATGTGGTATCCCACCAAGCAGTCCCCTTAACCATGCACAAATAGTAATTAACCACCAGAGAGCATGGTCCTGTTGCATGTTGTGGCCTTCATTGTTTCTATGCCAATGTCTGGCTTACCTTCACTGATGTTTCATTTCCATACTCGCTCTTTCTTCTTTAATCCCTGCAAAAATCCTCTCTATTTATTGTATTTTGTATAAATAAAACCTTTACACAAAACGTGTATTGAATTCATATTGTAAATGAAGTTGTCGATTGACACTGGAACCACATATCTCTAGTATGATACCCCAGTCTCTTAGCTAGCCACAAACCCACAAACCCTGGGCAAGTTAGGCTAATAGCATCGTGATTATCTACCTTTTTGCGGCTTCTATGTGTGGAAATTGTTTTAAATTAGACACATTTAGTAAAGGTCACACCAAATGGTGTGCTGAACACCCCAATGTCGGCCGTGAGGTAGGGCAAAAGATGAATAACTGAAATGGTTTAAAAGGGTGTATAATGATTATCTACTTAATCCATTTATTTTATTTGAATGCCTTTCCTATGACTACCTCTGACTACTATTATAATTTAATACTAATAGTAGTAATACATTTTCCATTATTATACCTTCTTTTGTTACTTTTATCCTATACTACGGACTCTTTGACGATGTAAAACAGTTACTTCCTATGCAATATAGCAGTGTATCACATACAGTTGCCAACCACATGGCAACCACATCAAATCATATCAGATTATAATCGGTTAGCCAGCACTCTGCACCCGGCTCGTAAACACAAGATTATCGGTTTGTGTGTGTGTGTGTGTGTGTGTGTTCCTGAGCATGGCGACCTCGAGGCGGCCAGCGTAGTAACCAATAACACATTGCCTTTGGTGGGCCAAGAACTGCTGGTTGTTAAAGTGGTCAGAGACTGGCTTGGGACTTCTGCTACAGCATGCTTAGTGGAAAAGGGGATACTATCTGAAGGAATTCCAATGGAATGGGTTGTTTAGCTCAAATGGGGATACTCTATAGGTAATCTATAACTGGTGCAAAAGGTGCACTTATTGGGAATTCTGCAAATGGAATATAATTGACAGTAAAGTGCTCCGATTTGTCTGAGATTTAAACACATTTAGAAACGGTAATGTTGTGGAGGGAGTCTTTTTCTTTAAAATGGGAATTGAGGGAAAAAACTTGGAATACTAATTAGTTGTACAGGTTCACCCAGACAAGCTGCTAATGGGTTCAAATGTAGACTAGGGAATACTGGAGAAATGGATGAATAGGTTAGAAGTTCTATCTAAAACTTCAAAGAGAAAAACAGCAGAGGACCCTACGGTATTTTAATGAATGCAGGTTTCTACCAGGGATTGCCAATAACACAGTCAATGATTGGACAGCATCTCATACACATATCCTTTCATTTAACCATCATTTTAACAAAAGTCAGCATAGTCCCTGACATCTTCAACATCTGCCGTGACCTTAGAGCCAAGATCACCCATTTGAAAGATACTAAGATATGTCAAACTGTATTGGCATTAGTGGAATTTAAACAGAAATGCTAATGTATTAAGATTTGACTCTAAAAGTACAACTCTGCCTGAAAACATAATAGACAATTATGTCAATTATAATTTACAACAGAGTATCATTGGAAATCAGTTTCCCGATGCTAAAGTTTATAAATTGCTAAAGTTGAATGTCTTTGTCTGACTATGACAATAGTCTTTGAATTATTATAACTGTCTCTTTTTCACAATATTTTGTGTACATATTGCAAACAAACTTTAATTTCTTTGCGGCAGCAGTAACATTTAGAATATAGAAGCAGCTTTTTAAAAACAGTTAGGGGTTTATATATATTTTGGCTGGTGAAACAATAAAGCAGGGTGTGTTTGGTTAGAATGTCCTTCATAAATCAATACAAATATTTTATGTGATTTGCTTGTTAGCGCTCTACTGTATTGAAATATTGTGTTTTTATGGTCTAGCATTCCTCTGTGTGTGTGTGTGTGTGTTTATGCACACTCCAATATAAGGTGGGCTGTACACATCTGCCTACTTGTTAAATGCCTGGACATTCTTATAGTCCATAGGCTTAATCAATGAAGACTGACCTAGACATATATTTCTTTGTTGTGTTATTGTTGACGCTGTGCATTCTGTGCCACCCTAAGGACCTCTCTATTATTAACAAAACAATAACACAAACCTCGTTGAACAGCACCCCCGGTTTCTGCCGAGTGCATAGACGAGGTGGTTGGAGCACTCTAATTGGTTTCAGTGGACTTTGGTTGCATTATAACATTGGATTGAGAGAGATGAGAACTCATTGAAAAAAGAATAAAGGTACACATTGGATGGATGTCAGCAGAAGGTCGACATTTTCTACTTTGACAATTGCCCATGGGTGTTCCATTCCAAGTTTTTACTGTGTTTCCACTTTTTTGCTGTGTTTTTACAACTCTCTCTAAGAGTCTGTCAAGCAGGTGAGAATGTTTATAGTGTGGGCTTAGCTCTGCTCATTTGGGGAAAAAACACTTTCTCGCAATCGACCATGACTTGTCAAAACATAGAGGTTGGGCCACTGTGCCTAAGTAGCTGAAAAACACATAGCGGACTCACAATGCTCGTTCTAACAAATAATCTGTGAAAAGTTAACATGACTAATATTTAGGAAAGCTGTGGACAAAAACGTGCTGTTGAGTGCCAAGGGAATGCAGGTTTTCATTCCATCAAAGCACTATACCAGGAGATTTCTATTATCATTTGAAGGTGTTCTCATTAGTGGAATCAGCCTGTGTAGTGTTTGGTTGGAACAGAAACCTGTATACTCTTGACCCCTCGCAGTGCATGATGGGCCGCCACTGATTTTTAGATTTTAGATTCATTTTGCTTCAGAACATTATTTCTATATCCATTTAGTGTTGCCCACCAAAACGGTCAACCCTGACTTGCTGGAAATGCCGCTCATTTGGATTTTGTCATGCATGTGCCTCGAAAACATGTAAAAACCGACTGTTTTACCAATTTTCTGTGATGATATGTTTACAGATAACCTGCTCCACTTGATCATAAAATATGTTCAATGAAAACAAGCCAGGTTGATCTGTTAATATGTTTTTCAGAAGCAGAATAATTGCTCATAGCCATTTAAAGCACAAATAATGAAGATTTAAAAAAAGAAATATTCTCTTTAAGAGACAAACATCTCTTCAAATTAGCTTGGAAACGCATAGATTTGTTTTGAAAAACATTGAGGTATCTGCTATTGTCTCCCACGATGCCTTGTACTATAACTCATAACACATTGAATAGTCCCTTTCGGACTCCACCTAGTTAAACGAGCCTCATTCTCCATGTACCTCTAAATAAAAAACACTATCTCACTTCCTCCAGACAGGAGTGCATACACCCACAGACACCCAATCGAATCCCACACAAAGAAAGCAACTACACACAGATACACGCACATACCACATCCAACAGCAGCAGAGAGCAACAGATGAATATTTTAGCAGGTGTCAGATTAAATTAGGAATGCTCTCTCACCAAAGGAGGTTGAACAGGGAGAGTTAAATTATAACCAGTGCTAAGTAGCTGGCTTCTGGAGCTATCTCTATCCATCTACTTTTCCTAGCTAATTCCTAACATAAGATTCAAGATTTGGAACAAGACACAAAGGTCAGATAAGATAAAACAATTTGCTTAATTTTGCGTACTGTATTTTTTGACTGCTCACTCGACATTAGGAACCATTTCTAAATGTTTCTTCAAATATTTGTTCAATTTGATCTGTCTTTTGTTTGTTTTTATTTTGGGGGGGGGGGGGGGGTAAGTATGGTAAGACAAAAGTATGATGATTTTGAAATTGCCGCAATTTTTTCTTCTATTTAAATCATTATAAAAACCCTCCAAAATAATACATATATCTGTTGCCAATAGTTTTAAC
>JAOEHI010050600.1:0-19994 GCA_025447815.1 Percopsis transmontana | reverse complement strand
GGGAAGTTTGGGGTCCCCTGCTGGAGCTGCTGCCCCCGCGACCTGATTCCGGATAAGCGGACGACGATGAGATGAGATGAGAGAGATTTTTTTCCACTTTAAATGAGTCAATCTAATAAAACTACTTCAGCCTTAAATATTCATATTAAATATTAATTCTATTTTCGGGAATTTAACCCTTTTATAAGGCCAGTATGTTTACATGGCTCCACTGTGTTTTTATATGGGATGTAGTGGATTGTTTGTGTGTTTGTGGGAGACAAAATTATTTTTCCATTCTTTGAGGTCTATCCCGCTGCTGCTTTGTCCATTTCTCCTGCACTCATCTTCAGATGAATCTTCCAACTCAGACAATGAGTCTGAGTTTGACTCTAGCTCTAATTCTACTTCTGAGGCCTCCTCCATGGACTCGGAGTCCTTGGAGCTATCCTCAGAATTCATGATAATCTCCAGAGCCTTCTCTGTTGTGAAGTGTCTTGCCATCTCTCAAAATGGCAAGACTGCTCCTACTAACCTGCTCCTAATAACCTGCTGCAGTGCACATGCATATACAACCTGAACTAGAACTAGCTATATTCATTAAACACACCCAAAATGGCTTGAAAATAAAAAATAAAATGGCACAAAATATCCTGAGGATCTCTTAAGGGTTGATCAAAGTGCTTCGGTGATATTTTAATTCCCTTTCACAGACTGTGCATACTGCTTTTGACTTTGTCAATAGAGCCGTCTGGCAGTTTCTTAACTCGCCATTTAGGACTGTGTTGTTGTTTATCTCCACGGCTGCAGCAGGAGGTAGGAAGTGTCTGTGGCAGCATGACAACAAGTAAAGGGTGCGTCAAAGAGTCAAAATAGTGGCAGCCAAAGATTCTACAGTGAAGCGATAATTTTTAAGTGGCGGTGTAAAATAAGATAATTTGACACACGCGATTAAAGCAATTAACACAATTAAAACGCGTTATGCTCGGTCATTAATCTCATCGCGATTTACGCGTTAATGCTGACAACCCTAATTATTATTAAATCATATTGTGTTAAAAGGGTACTGTGAATAAACAGATATTGCTAGCATTAGATTTCCTGTTTACAACCTGTCTGGCAAATATGTATCTATACAATTAAACATGATAGAAAGCATGATTAGCAACTATTTATTCTGGACTATCCATTTCAGGTACCAAACCCAATCTATTGGCAAGTATACAACACAGAACATTTAGAAAGTTTATTTTCTGAAGAATAAACATGTGATTGCTGTCAGTATTAGGATATAATACAAAGTGTATTACGAGGAAGTTGCTATGGTTGCTAGGTTGTTGCCTTGGGTGTGGCTCATTAGCAATTTAAAAATTTTTTCAATCAATCAATTTTTTTTTTAAATAAATAGGCTTTTTCTATGTGCTTAGATAATCATATAAGACTACATGGACACAAATCTATGGAAGTAGAAGGCAACCAGCCCATTCCCAGCCACCTATTATGCTTTTCATGGTTGAGTGCCTGGTTAGAAAAATCGCCCCTTTATTACCAGATCTTTTTTAGTACACACAACGCTTTGTCAAAGCTACTTTGTCAAAGCTACTTTTCTCTGGATTAAATGAACATTAAAGCTACATATTTCTTTCATTGAGAAAACAGAATTACAAATTCATTGTTTTGGTTTGAAGATCAGAAAGTATGCCTCTCTTACACTTGAGGGCTGAGTGGATGACATTCCGTTCTACTTTGCCTACAGACCTCATATGCTCACACAGCAGCCAGGACTTTAATGTAGAGTTGTGTTTCAAAATAGTGAAACAGAACTCGTCGTCAAAGATGATTGTTGCAGGTGGCTTCAAATTGCTAATTTAATTTTTAAATAATTAATTGTGATAATGTAAAGTAGCCTCTAACCTTTTCATATTTGTCTTCACTATGTTGAATATAATCCAACATGTTGCACAACATATCAACAAGGCATTCTTTACAACAGGGAAATGATTTCTGAAATTGGATTTCTGGAACATCTGTACTACAGCTTGTAAATTGCCTTAGTGCTATAAATATTGTTCTAAACCCGTACCAAGCATATGGTGGGTCCTAAGACTGGCAGCCAGAAGCTGATGCCAAAGGCCTGTTCTTTTCATGGAACCATACAATGGGCTTAATCAGCCTGCTAAGTCACATTCACACCACAGGCTTCTCTGTTGATAGAACCAAATGAATAAACACAATGTCTTTATAGAGTTCAAAACCCCTCAGCACGTCTTGATTCAAAAACAAGTGTGCTTTAGAAAGCGAGGAGTGATTAATGGAGGACTATCGTAAGTAAGTGTAAGACACTCCATAAAGGAAGGATCTGAAAATAGGGGCGGTGATTCGGACAGGAAGATGCCGTGTGCTCATGTCAACACAGTCCCACCAACAACTTTGACAAAAGCTAGCTTTGTAGTAGTGACATGCATTATTATAACCACATAAATCTATAGTGCTCGCTTGCATGTGGTTGCAAGTTTTGTGTTCCACTTTGGACACAATATGGGCTTTTTCAAAACATTTTAATAGCTGATAATACAATCATGAGTTTGTGGAATGTCTGTGGAGTTAATCTTTATCTATTTCATTCAATTTGTTATTGTTACCTTGTTTGTCAGGCCATTAGCTTCTTAGTTGGAAACTTACCTTTGCTGTCCAAACAGCAACAACTGTTGATCTATGACGACCCAATGTTATTATATTACATAAAAAGGAGGACAATTCTGGGTTTTATGCAATTGGCCATGGTAACTGTTTTACTGTAATATAAATTGGGTTCAACTAGTAAGTAACATGGTAAACCATGTCAGAAAATCAGTACCATGGTTATTGAAGCTACTGTAAACTAGCGAACACACTAAAATGATTACAGTGATACTACCAGACTAACATGCACATGACAGACAACACTAACAGGCACTGTGATGGACAGAGAAAACATCTATATTGTAAATTGTAAATTATACTACAGAAACACTTAAAACAAATTAGCAGCCATTACTTTGTTGTCTGTACCCACTAACCAGTGTCTCACATCTGGTCCTGTGGATTGTTTTTTGCCCACTCCTCCTTGCAGAACAGTTGAGAGAGGTTTGAGGGACATCTGGCATGTACTGCCCACATCAGATCTAGCCACAACATTTCTACTGGATTCAGGTCTGGACTTTGACTAGGCCAATCCAGAGTACAAATTCTCTTTCTCTTAAGCCATTCCTTGGTGGTTTTGCTTGAATGATTTGGGTCATTGTCCTTATGTAATAATTATGTAATAATTTTATTAAAGATACTGAGACCAATCTGTGCTAAAGTGGGAATAAATAAACATGTTTATTAATAACAATGCAATAATACAATGTGCGCACAAGGGAGAAAGAGGAGAGCGTCACATTAACAATGCTCCACCATACCTCAATCTGGAAAACAATAGGAGACTCAACCTTAAATAGTTTAAGATTCAAATTAACCGGCGAGGGTCATAGTCACAGGTAAGGTAAGTGCTCATTGGATAGAGTGTAGCCAATGAGGTTTGGGGGGGGGGGGGGGTGACTGGGACACACCTAAGACACAAGGAGAGCAGACAATTAAATTAAGCTTGGTTAGAACTGAGCTGGGGGGTTGACTGTGCTCAAACACAGGTAAACAAATGTTTACAATGAATGAAAGGGAAGCTGCCACACCAAAAAGTTGGGGGAGCAGGGGTCAGCCTTGTCTGGGACATGACACCTCAAACAACAGAGAACAAAACAGACAATAGATCGATGCAGATTGCATTCGTCAAGTCAATTGTAACAAGTCACTATGAGACCGAGGACTGGCACGAGGAGGCAGGAGGCATGAGGTTCTGATCAAGAATTTGTTGATAGGCTTGAGAATTCATGTTTTCCTGGATGATATGGAGTCGTCCAGCTCTGGAACCAGAAAAGCAGCCCCACACCTTCACATTTTCACCACCTTGCTTCACTGTTGGGAGGAGGTTCTTTTCTTGGTATGCAGTGTTGGCTTTCCTCCAAACAGTTTGTATTGTGACCAAATAATACTATTTTGGTTTATACTCATCTGTCCAGAGAATAGACTTTCAGAAGGCCTCGGGTTTGTCCAAGTGCTCTCTGGCACAGCTGAATCAGGCAGTTTTGTTCTTTTCTTGAGAGCAGAGGCTTCCTTCTAGCAACCCTCCCATGAATACCATATCTGCTCAACTGTAACTGTAGAGGTGATGTGTGGTTTGGCCTTCATCTGATTTATCATCTTTCTGGTGCTTCTTGGTGATAGTTTTGATGGGTGTCCACTTCTAGGCAATGTTGCAGTGATGAATGCCCTCCATTTGTAAATAATTTGTCTTACAGTGGATGGATGGATCTGGAATCTTTCTTGTACCTTTCCCCAGACTGATGGGCTGTCACTTCTCTCTTCCGTATGTCCTCAGATAGCTCCTTTCCTCTTGGCATTGTTGATCTCCGTGGTTATGCCTTGGCACTGGGGCTTGGTTGGTTTCCTCACTCTTTTTAATCAGTGCTGCTCAAACCCTTTCCAAAGGAAGTCTCATTTGATTGGTCTGCTTAATTGATTAATTCAGCACCCAAATATGTTTAACCTGAATCAATTACCTATAGCTACTCACACAATTCCCTACCTAACAGTTCATATTTAAAAACTGGTGATAATAAAAAAAGGAATCCATGATAAAACAACAGAAAAATGCTCAAGGGGTTTAAATACTTTCAAGCAGCACTTTTAATTAAGATGATGGTGAGATTGGTAACAACGGAATATACTTAGTATTTTCTCCCTTAATTTTTCCTTCTCACTCCACTCTCCAATCCATCCATCCATTAGCTGCCGCTTATCCGGGTCGAGGTGGCAGCAGCCGAAGGAGGCAAATGGCCATACGCAGCATTGAGGTCACCGAGGTCCGAACCTCAGTATTTTTTTCCAAGGAGAATATAACAGAAGTCTCAAAGTTGACTATAAATAATCTTTTTTGGATAGTACAATAACCACAGTAAATATTAACTCAAGATCGCCTGCCTGTCATCTTTCACAGTATGTATTCCTGATGGGTGGGCGGGGATAGGCAAATTTGTAGGAAACAGCATTCTACCACAATATTCGGGCTCCGTAGTGTTCCATGCACATGAGCCACTTTTGTTGTTTATGGAAACACATTTCTGCTCTGCTAAGGCAGGCAGACAGACGATGAGGTAAAACTTAAAACTCATTTAAGTTGGTAACTTAAAAGTAACCAACGACATTAAAGTCTTAAGAGATGTGGACAATATGCACTGCCAGAGCAAATATGGTGACATAATGGATCTCTATAAAAATAACTTTATCCGTCATCTGAGGATGCAGGACAGTTGGGAAAGGAACAGTCTTGCAACAAGGAGATCCTTATGCAGGCGCACATAACCACTATTATTGTACATTTGGTATAGTATTTGCATTCTCGTAATAAAAGTTCACTTTTTTGCATTACTTGATTTGAAAACCTTTGTTTGCAAAACTAGGCAAATTTTATTCACACTTAATTTGCAAATACCCAAAGACAATCTGGTAATATGCTTTCTAGATGCAAAATTTGCGCGTATATCCCTTAAGACCAGGTGCAACGTCTACGCCTATCTCCTTTTAAGACCCGGTGTGATGAAGGCTGGTGCTGAAAAATGAAGCCAATACCGAAGTGCAGTTCATGGAATAGCCACTTGAGGCTGGCTCCAAAAGCGAGTCAATCCCCATAGACCCCCATGTTAAAATATCCAACTTTACAGCAGAAATAACGTCAACAAACGCTTCGGCTAGCTTGCCAACGGCGTTCAATATGGCCAGCCTATCGGCTTTCCTACCGATGTCTTGTTGCAAAAATCAATACAAGATATTGTCTATGTTTTTATTTGGTGTCATGCAGTCATCCTGATGCACAGACAATGACGAAAATATAAATGCTGTCCATGAACCATAGACCATATAAACTCTGAACGGCACTCTTACCAGCTCTTCACGGCCATTGACTATACATTTTTCACGACTGAATATATATATGCAAAGTTTTTAATACCCTTAACGTTACCTGAGCCACCTGTTATGAGAGCCAATGCCTCTCAAAAATATGTGTTAATCAACAATCTGAACGCAGGTTTACTACACGTATAACTCAACGTTAGTTGTAATTGTGCCTTGGTCAATTACAACATAACAATTCAACACAGAGCGTGAGGATGTCCAACATCTTTTTTAATATTATAAATAAATTGATTATGACCTGTTCACCCATTGAAGTAATTTAGTTTATATATAAAGTCTGTAAAAGAGGTAAACCATATATTTCTTAACATTGTATTTATATATTAGTACGCGAGTACCAGGAGCAGGCAACCGCAGACCGTATGCCTACAACAGTTTTTAGTTATTTTAGTTAGCAGAGTAGACTAGCATCAATAAACTAACTTAGTAACTTCATAGATAGACCAGATAGACGGGCTCTGGTAACTTCGGTAGGTGGGCGTGTCAAGGCAAACAAAAATCCCACCCCTTATCTTCTCACGATTTGCTCTTTGCCCATTTATGGATAGATGGAATTGGGCGGAGTCAGGCTTTGCCAAGATGGCGATGGCGTTGTGAGTTCGGCGATATATATATATATATACACATATATATACATATATATATATACATATACATACATATATATACATATATATATATATACATATACATACATATATATACATATATACATATACATACATATATATACATATATACATATACATACATATATATACATATATACATATATATACATATATATATATATACGAAAAAGGCACTGCGCCTGTGTCCTAACTTTTACACCTATTCATTCACTCCTGCTCTTTCAGGTTAACATTGGCTTCCTGTTTGTTCCCGTGTTGATCAGAAATCCCTTCCCTTTACATATAAAGCTGTACACGGTACAGCTCTCTCTGAACTCCTAGAACCATACACTTCATTAATTAGCTCTGCAGACTCCACATCACTTAACCAGTAATATTAGGGACACACCCATTCTTGAAGGGTATAATGAAAATTCTCAAAACAACTTTTGAAAAGGGACCACCACTGAAACCATTATGTATGTATCTGTAACAGAACATATTTATTGTGTGCTCCGAGGTTAAAGGTAAGTGTACTACACAATGTTTATGCTGATTTGAGCCGCTGCCAACCTCAGTGCACATTGTACTGTATTTTGGAGGCTTACCCTGGAAAGCGGTCACCTGCTGTTAATTTGCTATTATTGAAGCAAATTAGGTATGTAGATACAAAGATGTAGCTATCCAAAAACACAACTGCAGTGCAGATCTAATCCTTTGGCTAAAAATGGGTAAATTGGCATAAAGAACTTAATTCAAACAGATTATTGCTTTTCCAGAGCCACCTTTGAAACCTTTTGAACTGGGATCAATATTACATAGACATAGATGTTGAAATGCTTTCAAGTAACCTTGATGCCACAGAGGAGATGTTGACCTCATGGGGACAAAAAGGTCATGAGTGAATCAGGCCTTTTAAAGAAGAAAGAAAACAAAAATAAAACATTCTCAATATTTAATGCCATATTTCAAAAAGAGAAAGGTGGGAACTCCAAACAGAAAGCCTATATGGGCTGTCACTCAAACCCAATTTCATTCACTGGGGTTTTGAATAGTCAGGTAGCTGACCCCCTCTAGATACCCTACAAACACTGCTGAACAAGATATATTCAAAGCTAAGGGGAAATTATTCTGTACTCACTCAACCTGTAAGAACTCATACGAACACAGTTCTCTAAAACTAGTTAAAAAATTCTACAAATGCCAGTGTTATTACAGAGTTTGAGGTTACAGAGTATAGTTTTTGTTAGAGAAAAAATTATATGCTTGTGTTCTCACATTATTAAATAAACACTTTAATAAGGTGACATCATATATGGTCATGATATCCTGGGCAGAAATGTATTTATTTATTAATTTGTTTTCCAGTTCTTACTCTTCCAAAGCTGAGAGAGTTTCAGTTGATACTTGATACTAGGAGGGGAGTGCAACTAGAGATATCTCATACTGTCTCATCTCTGTACACTGTAGAGGTAGCTGGACCTTGAAGGCAGAGCACTGCTACACACACACACACACACACACACATATATAAACCAATGTATGAAGGAAGGTTCTTTGTTCTTCCATGCTCATTGCTGTGTTGAACCCAAAATTTTCTTTGCCCACCAACACAAAATTTTTTGTTGTAAATAATGTTGTAAATAGGGGCAGGATAGTCTAGTGGTCTAGGCGTTGGACTCCCACCCAGGTCGTGGGTTCGATCTCCGGAGGTGGCCTACCTGTAAGCATCCTTGAGCAAGATGCCTAACCCCTATCTGCTCCATGTAATAGCATCATGTAATTGTAAGTCACTTTGGATAAAAGAGTCTGCTAAATGATCAAATAGCAAATTGTAAATTGTAAATATTGGTTACTATACAGTTGTGGTCAAAAGTTTACATACACTTGTAAAGAACATGTATGTCATGGCAGTTTGAGTTTCCAATAATTATTGAGTTGGACTCTGATATAGTCTTGTGCAATCACAACTGTAATATTTTAGTAGGCCAAGTAAGGGTTATGAGGAGTAAGGCTCACTGTTGGGCACCACAGTTAGTGACAATATCACATGTAAATGCAAGGCCAAAATCTGCCATGGCAGCTGGGTGTTGGCTAATTAGTTAAATTATTGATAATTAATGAAATCACGGTTCCTTCATAGGCTACTCGCGTCTTCTGACTGACACGTGCACGCTCTCCTGTGCCCACCCCAAAGGACCCCAGACACTGCCCAAAGTGCCTTGTGAGCCTTGGATATTGTCACTGCTGTATGTAACCATACAGCAGTGCTTGGGTTTCTGTATTTACAGGTGAGCAAAGGTGATGAAAATATGTATAAACACAAATGTATAATGAATGGTTAAGCCTGTCATGAGATTTATATTGTGAGATTTGCAAGTTAAAGAACACAGTATGTCATATTAAACAATACATTGCCAAGTATGCTAATGAGGAAATCAGTACTGTCGGAGGAAGCCAAATCAGATTGGAAGAGCTCCTTGGCCAAGGTCGTGCATGCGTATAACTGTACGCGTAGTGAAGCGACAGGATTTGCCCCATATTACCTGCTCTATGGCAGAAACCCCAGACTACCTGTGGACATTATGTTCTGCCTGACACCAAGGGACCAGAGCACTTCCCACAATGAATATGTTAGTAAGTGGAGAAGGCGGCTGCAGGAGACATACAGACAGGCGTCAAAGACAGCCCAGAAGGAACAAAGCAGAGCAAAGAAGCAGTATGACCAGAAGACTTACGGAGCAGGACAACAGACAGGGTGCAGTATTAGTAAGGAACTTATGGGACAAAGGGGGGCCCGGGAAGCTCAGGTCTTATTGGGAGGAGCAAGGCCATGTTGTAACCGAGAGGAAGCACAAGGATAGTCCTGTCTACACAGTACGACCTGAGAGAGGCTCAGGAAAGAGTCTTGCACAGGAACCTGTTGCTGCCCTTTGACTTCCGGCCCATGGAAGAAGAGAAGCAGTAAACCAAGAAAATGCAAAAGGCAAAGCCTAACATGGAAAAGAGGGAGAAACAACAGGCAAAGCAGGAGGAGAGAGACTCAAACAGTAGTTCAGAGAATGACAGCAACTAGAGATTCATCACCACACGACCAGCAGAGACAGTTGACCGAGTCAGGTGCCAACTGAGACTAGAGGCATAGGAATTCCAGACACATGGAGCTGACAAAGAATTGGAGCAAGACAGTGAGAAATATGAGTGTCGGTGAGAAGAGGGTGAGGAATGTAGGATGGAACCAGAGGTGGACAAAGGAGAAACAGCAAGGGCTGAGCAGGTGTCGTCATCTGATGAAGCTGACAAAAGGGATCCAGAGCCGCAGTCATCTCCCCCAACTGAATATCCTTTTCTACAAAAAAATCCACCCAAGACACTTGCATACAACACATTAGTTCACCCATCAGTCACATACTGGTGATGGTTACAGCTCAAATCAAAGACACACAAAAGTTCATAGTCACATGTTGAGTTTATTGGGGTGACAATTTAACAAGGAAGAGTTTATAGTAGGATTTTAGGCTGGAGGAAAATGTTAAATTCATGCATGATTGCAAATGTTTATGTACATTAAAGGAGTAAAGTGCCAAAATCCAGACCGCTGACACAGAAAGATACTGACATCTGTGAGGCATATAGTAGTACATGTGGGTCTGTGTAATGGGTTATGGGGTAGGAAAACTGTCAAAACCTTCCAGACTGAGATACAAAGCACTCCAGATATCACCTGGCCAGTAATGTCTGTTGCTAACACATGATATAAAGAGGGAGATACAGGTCATGTCAAACACTGTTGCTGTGCAGACCGTATCTTGAAGGACTGGCTCCCATAGAACCTACCACTATAACTCACTGGTTGAAGACCCGAGTACTCTGGGAAATTCTGAATGTCGAGATGACATTTTGGAGAGGAGAGTGTGGGACCCACAATATGTTGGCCATGTTAATGGGCTCTGTTGGGCATATTAATGGACACTAGACAGTGGGCATCCCCCATTCTGATGTATTATTTTTATTGTTTTGATTTTGTTGTAATCTGATAAATTCTTGTGAAATAACAACTGTAATATTTTAGTAGGCCAAGTAAGGGTTATGAGGAGTAAGGCTCACAAGGCACTTTGGGCAGTGTCTGGGGTCCTTTGGGGTGGGCACAGGAGAGCGTGCACGTGTCAGTCAGAAGACGCGAGTAGCCTGTGAAGGAATCGTGATTTCATTAATTATCAATAATTTAACTAATTAGCCAACACCCAGCTGCCATGGCAGATTTCGGCCTTGCATTTACATGTGATATTGTCACTAGCTGTGGTAAACCATTTCAATCGAGCTGTAATCTACATCTGTTTTCCTGTGCACGAGAGGTGTCAATAGCTCCCAGCGCAGTCTGGCCACAGACTCCTCTCCCATTGTGTTAGAAGAACGGCCACAACCTTATGGCTAAACTTCTATTCAATGTAAATTATCATTTGTTTACATTTACATTTAAGCATTTAGCAGACGCTTTTATCCAAAGCGACTTACAATTAGTAGCCTACATTTGTTAACAGCATTATATAGCATTTGCTCCTCAAAACAGTTACTAATTGCTAACTGCGAAGTGCTTAACATCCTTAGTGCTTATCTAGCAGAGTAGAAAGATGGATATTTTCTTTTTATTTTTTGTTATTTTTTTTTTTAAAGGGAGGATATAAAAAGGATTGTTAGCTCTGGTTGTGGCTTGGAATCTTACCATAGCTTGGAGATAGACCGGGGCAGTTCCTTTTGCTGCTTTGTAGGCCAACACTAATGTCTTAAATCGAATGCGGGCTGAGACAGGGAGCCAGTGAAGGTCTCGAAAATAAGGGGTTACATGGGAGAACTTAGGTTGGTTAAATACTAGGCGGGCTGCTGCATTTTGAATTCATTGTAAGGGTCTGGAAGCAGAGACTGGTAACCCAGCGAGTAGAGAGTTGCAGTAGTCTAGACGTGAGATTAGTACAGCTTGGACTAGGAACTGTGCTGCTTCGTTTGTGAGAAAAGGCCTTATCCTTCTAATAGTGTAGAGGGCAAATCTATGGGTCTTCAGGCTTGTGTCTTTCGCTCATTTGTCACATGACAGTCTATAGGTTCAGCAACAGGACAGTGGGCTAAGCACAGGGAACAGAAATGATTAGTTCATGACTCATAGGCTACCTATTATGCTGATCAAGAACTGAGTTTGTGTATAGGACTATAGGCTACTTTGTCATCTAAAGCAAGACATGTAGCTGTGCCCTCTATTTATTTTTTTTACATCGCCCACAAGCGCCGCACTTAGCCTATAGTTAAAATGAATGAAATGACTCGAAAAAAGATTAGTTCATTTTACTGACAGAGATTAAAAGATCTGAGTCAGTAAAAAGATGCGAAATTCCCATCTTTAAGAGGGAACGTGAATGTTTAGCACATGTCAGTCAGAAGATGCGAGAAGCCTACTGTATGTAACCACGTTTACCGATGTGCTTGTGTTTCTGTATTTCCAGACAGTAAATACAGAAACATGCATGGAAGTCCCTTTGTGTCCAAGTGTGCAACATATAACTTAAAATAAACCAAGGTAACATTTGAAGGAAATGCTAATTTAGAGTTGCAGATGTAATTTATAAATCAAACTTGGTAATGTTAATACATAAAAACTTATGTACATATTTTTTTTAGTGGATAGAAACATTTGCTCTCTGCAAATAATGCAAACAAAGCCAATAGTATAGTTTGTGATCCTTTCCGCACACTGCAGGCACCTTACGTTAACGTCCATGCGCAACATCCTAGTAGGGAGTTCAGTATATTTCATTTATTAAATAATACAGTGCATGTCGATACATGACTCTGGTAGCAAGCTTCATCAAAACGTCACAACCCTGTTCCATATGCCGGCTGTCCATTTTTTACAGACATCATTGTGTGACCAGGCTACTTTCGCCTGCTCAGAACAACAATGACCCCCATTTCACCTCCGTACCTTTTATACATAACAGTGAGACGGAATGAATGCGCAATATTCTCGCGATGTAAATGCTGAAAATGTAAAAAGGGCTACTTTGTGCTGAATGCCATCTTTCAACTGAAGCAAGATCCGGTTGTTTTTGATCATTCAAATTATGTATTATTCTATAATCAAATAAAATGAAACTAAATCACATGGCTGTGATCTAATTGATACTGTGAACTAGTAATGTTAAGGAGATTTAAGTATAGCTAGTAGCTAGCTTTTGTAGAGACTGTGGGACAAGAGGAGAGCGGAGAAAAGGATATGAGACTGATAAGGAGAGACAATGTGGGATGAGTGGCAGGGCGGACTGGAGACATGTTCACCAGCGCTTAGAAGAACACAAGATACTATTAAGGTAACAGTTCATACTTACTAAATAGTAGCCGAAGTATGACCTGTTACCTTAATAGTAACTATGTGACCTTAATAGTAACTGTGTGTTGACAAATCAAAGAAAATGCATCAATCTGAGGCAAAGGGCAGAGGTTCCCTGATGACGTTGCTGTCTGCAAGAACCATCAATGCCATCATTGCCACAATTCAGCAGCTTATTCAGGAGAGCATTGTGGAAGACATCACGAAAGCTGGGATGTTCTTCCAGATGTTGACACCATCCAGAATATCACCTCCTAGGACCAGTGTTCTGTTGTTATGAGATATGTCACAGACACAATTCATGAGAGGCTTGTCACTATTGTCAACAGGTCAGTATTTTGTCAATATGCTTTCACAGGTTGCTGATAACCTGAAATTGGATTTAAGCAAACTCATTGGGCCTGCCACAGATGGTGCATCCAATATACAAGGTCACTACAAAGGCTTTTCTGCTGTCATGTAAGTCCCCATATCAAGTGCATGTATGGTGCTATGTCAGTGCTGTAGTCCTCGAGTCCGGCTCTAAACGTTTCTCTATTGTATCGGACTAGTTTTGAACTTGTTGGTATTTGTACTCGGACTTGCTCATTAGTCTTGCCAAATGTTCTAGTTGGTCTCAAGAGAGTCCAGCAATATATGATTTTTTTCTCCTTCAAAACAAAACAATTGATGGAGCACGCTTGTTCAGAAAACGGGTAATGTTATTGGTTTAATTCACAATCCAGAACGGCATTAACATTGGTCAACTGGTATATGTCTGGCTGTGTCATATGCCTGGCTCCACATGTGCTCGCTACAGGGTGCAGTGAGCTCCGACGCACACAGCAGTGCACTCTGACGCACACAGCAGTGCACTCTGACGCGCATGTTCGCGGACCAGCGTGCAAAGGTTCAACCACCGTGAACTTTTGTGAGAACAAAAGTGACAACATGAGCAGTGTTCTTTAAACATATAGGGAAGCAGCAAATTGCCATTCAAATTACCTAGTATGTTGAATTAATGTTGTGGAGATAAAAATATAGTTTAACCTGCTGCCTGAACTGTATGGCGTTGCAAATGATCCATTATCGGGTTTGGTTATCTCATAGCAAAACAATAGCGCTAGCCAGACAGACTCCAATAATGGTCTTATGATTTATTATTCATTCAGCAATGCATAATAAAATGAAAGATCCACACCTACCTTATAGTAAATTATCAACACATTGATAATAGATCTAATTTAACAATGCCTATCCTCACAGAACACTTTAGACATCACCTGACAAAGAAGCCAAATTTAAAGCAGCATCATGAAGAGGAAGGCAGCCAGCAGAAGAGAATGGAGGACATAAAGCAAAGGGACAGAGAGGTGGAAAACAGAGCTTTTCTCTGTTGGCCTTTGCATTGATAATAAAGTAATAATAAGCTATGTCTGCCTAAATATTAATTTGATCATTTCAGTATGCTGACTGAAGAAACTATAGGAAGCCTGTACACACCACACACACAGAGTGTTCCCACATGTGGCGGGGGGTGGGTGTGGGGAGTAAAGCAAAATAGTTTCTTGTAAATAGCAACAGGTCTATTTATGTATTTTATGTTTATATGAGTAATGTTGATTAAACTAAAACCCCAACTAATATTACCCCCCCGGACTTTTTTACGAACCCTGGTTCCGGCCCTTGGCCTACTGAATAAATAAATAATATTGGTGAGATGCGACATTTAGTGGTTTTATGCCGATTGCAACAAACATTTAGATAGGTTACTTCTAGTATTTATTTCAACATATGGTAGGCTGAGTGGAACCTGCAGAACAATAATTCATCCTTTGCTGCCGGACTGCTGAATGGTTAAACAATAAGCAATGCTGAAACCAATCTGAAATCTTCTCTAGCTGGCTTGTTGAAATTAAACTTAAGTCAGGCTAGGGAAAATAAGCGTTGCTTGCAGCCAAACATAGATTGTTGATGTGTTTTTGTCTTGCTGGCATAAGGGGATAATGTACAATATTGAAAGTGGTCTAATTTAATGACATAGGCTGGCATGTGGCACCAAATAAAAAGCCTGTGACACTTCAGCACCCCAAGCTCAAAATAGCTTCCCACTACTAGAGCATCTGCCACGTAGAGTAAATTGAATGAGAACGATGGCCAGAATCAAAATCAGATCCAAATTTCCCTGGTACCCTTTTGTGATTGCTTTTCCACCACTCTCCACTCTCCAAGATGTGAAGACTATGCCAATTAGGAGGCGTGTTGTGATGGAACTGACCATAAGCATTGCATCAGACCAGTCACTGGTCCATTAGCATCTTATGTTTGTTACACTCTAGCTTGCAGAATCAGGCTGGTCTCACAGAATATTCTGAAAAGAGCAACAGCATTGTGTCATTCCTAGCAGCTGATACATTTTGGTAGCACATAGCACTCTTACAAATGTTGCATTGGGCCAATCAGCGATGTTCAGCCCTACTGATTCCTACTTTCAGAGCCATAGTTCTGGGCCAATTTCAGCACTGATGTTTATGCCTAAATGTATGTCGCGGTGCAAATATTGGAGCCACTGATGCAAGTGACAATTTCAGTGTGCCTAAGTGGGATACTTGCTATTGAAAGGCATGGTATTTTAATAATACTACACACACTGTGGCTCACTGACCAGAAGTCAGCACGGCATTTTAAAACACAAAGTCAAATTTCCACTTCAAGCAATTACTCAAATGCAATTAGATGGATTAACTTGACATTACAACCATGTTAAGCAGTGGGCATGCTTTCTTTGCAGCATACTTTTATTTAGTCATTCATGAACGCAGTGGCTACAAAATGAAAACAGCCGTACCAATATTACCAATAAAAGGATGAAAGCACGTTAGATTAGATTTCCATAATCTTTCACTGGATATCATGGACGCAATTTGTGTAACATATGCCTACATTTAGAAAAACACAGCAGAAAAGATGTTCTATTAATGAGAACCTGTGGGCTAAAGCCTGTTCCAGGCAGATCAAAGGCAGAAAAATAAATAAAGGCAGAAAGGAAGAGGTTGAGTTGTGTGTCACCCATCAGTTACACAAACTAACAAAAAAAACATCAATACCTCTTCTCCTAGTTTTAAAGTTTAAAGCATTTCTGCCCTTAAATATCTATTAAATATGAACAGCCATTTCCTGTTAGACCCAGTACATCAGGAACATCTCTGAAACACTGACAGTCAGTTAGACCAAACAGGCATATCATTGGTGTAGGTTTACCTGCTTAGACAAACTAAAGACATACACATATATTCCTCACTGACATGGTTATAGTGTGGTGGGGATTAACTCCCTTTGTGACAATAACAAATAAAATACTCTTTATACATCAGTGCCCTTTTGACCATCAGAGTCAGGATGCAAGCCAAAACTTTAAGACAAATGTCCCGAAAAAGTTCCTTAGATTCCATCCTTGTTGGGGATTGAACCCATGATGTTTTGTGTGGGAGACAACCCTAACCACTAGTCTATCCTGCCCACAACCAACATAACATTCACAAACCAGCCCCTAATATCACAAATAGGCAAACATGCTATATACCTTGATAGATGCACCTTTAATGAAATAACAACTGGGATCATAGATCAGGTTCTGGGTGAAGATCCCAGAACCGCCTGAAATATAATTTCAATAAAATAACAATACGGACCATTATGCAATGATTTATTACTTGATCTGAGCCTCTTCGTCAGCCCAGCACCTTTTACAGTTTTTCTGAATTGTTAAAACCCTAAACCCCATTCTTTTAAGCAAATGCTGAGTGGCCTAAACCCATTTGTCGAATCAATCACTCTTCTGGCAAAATCGTAATGGGAACCTATTATTAAAAAACAAACTTTTTCAGTGCTACATTTAGGTATCTAGAGTGCCTACCAACGCACAAAAGCTGAAATGAGACAACCCAGTCAGTTTCTTTTGGGCTGCCTGTCAGAAAACATGTTTTAGCAAGCCATTTTGGCTCCCCCTTAAACGTCACAAAATCTCATTAGAGTTAGACCAGCCCCCCATGGCATGAAACTACCTTTGTGAACGTGCGCAATTATTTTTCTTGCAAGCATTGGACCCTCTAGCATCTGCTTTATATAATACACCCCCACCCTCTTGTTTGTCTAAATTAAAAGTACTCACATTGAAATGTGCTGTAAACCCATACAGGTGTTAATAAATTGGCTAGGTAGGACAGTCTATTAATCACTCAGGTTTTATCTTAATTCATAGTAAGTAAGTAATCTTTATATAGCACTTTTCAAAACAGCTTTTTCAAAGTGCTTCACAGGTAATAAAAACAAGCAAAGCAATGCATAATAGCACAGAGCATAAGGCAGCAAGTGAAAATGTACAGATACGATAAAAGCAATATAATAAAACAAAAATTAAAATACATGAAAAAAAAAGGAATTGCAAGCAGCGAAAAAGCTAAAAACACCAACCTATACGTTTTGGGTGTTTTTTTAAAAAATGTTTTTATAAAATCCAGTACAGACTCAGCTGACCTGACAGTGTGAGACCATGTTGGAGAGGGCGGCAATTCCATAGTGTTGGAGCTAGAACGGTAAAAACACACTTTGTTTAGAATCTGGACCGTGGGACATATTAGAGCAATTAGTCCGCAGATTTTGATAATCTTGGTTTAATCTAGTATTGGGAAGGACTTCCGTTGACGCAATGAGAGGAGTAGAAGCCTGACTCCCCTGTTGCGGGAAGAATCCCCGATAAAGTAGCCAATTTAACTTAGTAACTCCAATTTAACTTACAGAATTCATCACCAAACTACTCATCGATGTGCTTGGGGAAGACGGCTTTGAGAAACCGCCGTCAGTAGATAGAGCCCACAGGAGTTTGGCCCCAAAACCAGTAGATGGCGAAATTAGACCACGGCCATTGATTGTCAAGCTCCATCACTTTCAAACCAAAGAGTAGATCCTATGCCTTTGCCAGACAGATGGGCCCGCTCTCCTTCAATGGATCATAGATTTCACATCTTTCCTGACTACAGGCCGGATGTCAACAAAGACATACAGCTTTCTCTCTCCAAAAAGAGTCCAAAAAGGAGCTCCACGCCGCAAAGATCCAGTTCGGCCTCTACTACCCAGTCACTCTGCAGTTCACACACAACGGGAAACGTATGAAGTTCACAGACCCTGCGGAGGCGCTAGCCTACATCAATAACAAGGTAATTGATGATAACGGACTCAGCCTCAGCCTCACACGCTGCAGAGAATGGTGATTGAGTGACATTCTACTATCTACGGATATCATGGTCTCAATAATGTCAAATGATGTCACAGGTCATTTAATATACTGTTCATACTGTTCATATAGAGGTTCATCAATGGTTGAAAAAAGTATCCATTGTTGCGGGTAGCATGCAAATTCAGGTTTGCAGTAGTTTTACGTTTTCTGGGGGGGGGGGGGGTAGCCTTCTTAAGGCTTGTTTATGTGTTATATGTAGTAGTTTAGGTGTGGCATTTGTTCTATATACAGTTTGTGCACCTATCCATTTTTTTATCATCTAAATGGGGTAGACGTAGGTATTTTTGAATTGAATGGTTCTAATTCAGAGTATTCAGAGTATCAGGCAATCAAGAGAAAAAGGGTTCTCTCTCACTTGCAAAATCTTGGGGTTGGTATTGCTTTCCTACAGGAAACCCACCTTCAAAATCGAGACCAGTCTAAAATTCACAAAAACTGGGTGGGGCAAATGTTTCATTCACAATTTAACTGTAAAGGCAGAGGAGTAGCTATACTTATTCATAAAAAGATTCCTTTCATTGTACCACACTATCTTAGATCAAAATGGCAGATATGTGATGGTTGTGGGAGAGATGTTTCAACTTCGCTTAGTATAGGTCAATATTTACGGAGTTTAACAGATGCTAAACTTCATCCCTAATCTGGATAGTTATCACTTGGTTATGACTGTGGATTACAACCTAGTGATGGACTCTATCTGGGATCGCTCTTCTCAGTCTGTACCAAGACCATCCAAATCTGTGCAAACAATACAGTCGTTCATAGACATACATAAACTTATAGATCCATGGAGATTTAAGCATCCCACCAAAAGGGAATATTCGTATTATTCTAATGCACACAAGTCATTTTTCAGGATAGATTTTTTTTGGTTGACCCCTATTTGCTTAATGTTATTACAGATTGTAAATATGACCCAATCATTACTTCTGATCACGCCCGTTAGTATTAAGGGGACACTTCCGACTCAGAGGATAAAACGGACGTGGCAGCTTGACACACTCCTGCTGGCTGATTCAGACTTTGTGAAGTTCATTACAGAACAAATTGATTTCTTTCTGCAGGTAAATAGGACTGATGGCGTCTCAGCCTAAATCCTATGGGAGAAACTAGGAGCGTATCTCAGGGGACAGATTCTATTTCGCTCTGCTTATATTAGGAAAATGAAGTATAAGAGTATTGAGGAGCTATCTTCAGCATCTCTCCGACCCCGATTTGATTAGGAGGAGAGTAAGCTTACAAACTGAAATTGATCTCTTAACTACCACTCAAGCGGAGAAGCTCATTTTTAAGTCCCGTAGTAGATTCTATGAAGAGGGGACAAACCTTCCAAACTATTAGCTAGTCAACTCCGCCAAAAAGCAGCGTCCCGTATTATTTCTCAAATGATGTTACCTGATGGCTCCTCAACGAAGGACCATCAGGCTATTAACAACTGCTTTAACCCTTACGTGCCCATTAAAATTTCGTTAGTTTTTTAACGATGACAAAACTCCCTAAATCTTTGCTGTCCAATGACAGATTTTGTTTCGGATATCTGCCTCGTAGGGCTGACAACATAAGCTGCAATTTGATATGATTGGTTAAGAGGTTGATGACAGGATTATTTTGGAAAATTCAAGATGGACGTCGTAGAAAAACTGTCCGTCGAGTAATTGCGCCTGACGCGGATGGACGGGACCAGTCTGCACTTCTT
>JAOEHI010050589.1:0-19997 GCA_025447815.1 Percopsis transmontana | reverse complement strand
TCCTCCGCCGAACCCCTAAGGCTGACTCACCGAACCCCTGGGGTTCGATCGAACCCAGGTTAAGAACCACTGCTTTAGAGTGAAAGGAAGGTGGTGCTAAATCTTAATTAATTGTGATTCAATTTCTGTATCACAACTTCACTGTAAATTAAATGAAGTGAACTATCACTGTAAATGCCATTTGGCCTACATTTTAGGATGTATCACAAGAGTATGGGGTGCCATGATTTTCCCGTTCTGGTATATGTGATGTTATAAAGGTCAATGGACCTTTGTCAAAACACTACTTTTAGAAAAGAGCTGTTGCCTAAATATGGAAAAAATATATAATTTAATATGTAATTACATTTTCTTGCAAAGAGAGTTGAAAAGCAGTGTCAGTTTCAGTTAATTCAAGTTGAACAGTAAACAGATTAGCTTGGGCTGGGGAAAATATTAAATAATTTATAATATGAATATATTTGCCAGAATTATCCATTGACTTTAAAACATGAAACATCTTTATTGCAAACAGCATCTATAATTTGTCACCAGCAACAATAGAATTGTTTAGGGACTCCTCTTTTGAAATTAAAAGGTGTTTTTTTTATAAATTTCTAGGTATTTAAAACAATTTCCATGTAGAGGCTATCTCATGGGGATTTGAAACACCACTGACATTGCAATCAAAATATGTTGCACTCTTATGTAAAGTAGACTACACAAACATTTCTTTTCTGAGAAAATTTGGCATTCTTTAATGTTAGTGGACACACAGACACAGACACAGAAACAGACACGCACACACACACACACACCATAACCATTAGCCTTTTTCAACATTTCTGTTATGTGTTTAGTCATGATTCACCTATTTTGCAGCTTACTGTTAATATATTTTTGCAAATGTCAAAGTTCCACAGTCACTGCTCACATAGCCTATGTTCTTTCAGAAGAACGATGTGTTGACAATAACCTCGGGCAACTTGGATTGCCGACTATAGCTGGATTTACATGCACACTTTTTTGTGATTGAAATCATTCCGATTGAATTTCTGGTCAACTGTTTACATGGGATGTGATCTAATATGGTCTGGTGTTTACATGCGGCCTATGCATTTAATTGGAACGGAACAGTTGTGTAACATGTGCACATCATGCATTCGTCTTCCTAGTGGGCTTTGTTTAGCACGTTTTTTACTAGATCAGCTGGAGATGGATATCTATCGCCTGTTCAGCGCAGAAGTTGCGGCTATTGTGTTGCTCTAAAGCCCTGAAGTATGGAACGCCAAAAGGGTCCTACTTCGCCACAAACTGATCGTGTATTACCACCAAAACGCCGTAAATAAAGGAACATTTGGTCAGTACAATGGGCTTTTCTCCGGCGTTTTAGTGATCACAAAGAAAATACTAAAAAAATGCTGCCCCCACCTCGAGTCTGTTTTTTCCGCCGCGGTGTTTGCTAACTGCTGAAAGTTAAAAGGCAGCTGCCTTTTAAGTCAATATTAAATGAATAAATATGCCTATGAAAAAAAAATCCTGAAATAGGCCTAAATAAATGAGGCCATGAATATAAATAAATACATAAATAGGTTTTTAAATAAAAATTAGGGGAGTTTTATTTCGTAATGCCACATGTATTTATTTCAGGACACTTTCATTTCATAATGAGTATGTATGTAAAAGTCCATAGAAACCAGAGTGCTTTGGAAATGGCGATCTTTATTTATAACTATGGAATTATGACTATGTCTTCTACATGCACTGTTTCACAAGCACAATGTTTGTGTAACAGATTCTCTGAAAAGAAAAGTCTGTCCCTTGAACATTGAATAACACAAACTTCACACCTACTAGGACACTTCCTGAAGTGCAGACGGCGAAAATACAATCAGCGATTGGTGTCATTAAGAGTTTCGCTACAAAGACATTTTGAAATGCTTAGAACACTAACTATACTAAGCCACAAAGGGAATGGGGTGTGCACTAGCCTTATGCAGGCTAGTGGTGCATATTGTGAGATAACCATGCCCCATACATTTGAATATAAAGAATGGAAATGTGGCATAAGGGTACGCATAAGGGTGCGATGCACTGTGTTGTGACACATTCCTGCCGTAACCATCATCAAAATGTTCTGCCACAGTAGCCCTTCTGTGGGCTCATTGCCCTTGCACATCGATGAGCCTTGGGCGCCCAACACCCTGTCACCCGGTTTGTGGTTTGTCCTTCCTCGGACCACTGTGGGTAGGTAGCCTACTCACCACTGCTGACCGGGAGCACCCCACAAAGCCTTGTCGTTTGGGAGATGCTCTGACCCAGACATCTGGCCAGAACCATTTGGCCCTTGTCAAAGTGGCTCAGGTCTTTACACCTGCCCATTTCTCCTGCATTCAACACGGTGACTATGAGAACCGACTGTCTCCAAAATAAATTAAAGTTATAACAGAAATCTAAAGTTATGCACATATTTCAAATATGTTTTTTGAGGTTTACATCAAATATCATAGTGTGGTGTCTTTCTGTTCTAAAGGTAAGCAATAAAAATTATGCTTTCGGGTCATTTTGACCCATGTGATGCATCCTAGTTTAATTGTGCCTTCCTCCGGAGCATACAAAGCTCCACATATGAGCTCTTACAGACAGACCTGTAATGGGTTATTAAAACCATCCCAATGTGAGTTCTACTCCTCGTGGCTAAAGTGCACACACAAGAAGAAAATGCAGGTGTTTCGAAGTGAATACGAGCGAGCAATAGACCTTTTTCACAGTGACCCGGAAGTGCTACTGAAGAAGGGTACACTTTCTTCCCGAACTGTCTAAATAAACTGTTGAAGTCCATGTCCAATCAGGTGTTTTGAGTTAATGTGGATGATTAGACCTAGTCAGGTGTGGATGGGTACACACACTGCTTGCTCAGTCTCTTTTGGTATATGCAATTTTGGGGCCTAAATAGGTTGTTCAGTATAGCGCTATTTAGCTAGCTGCTAAGTGTATAGCGCCAGCTGTAGGCGCCAGCTGTAGGCGCGAGCACGAGGACAGTGGGCGCACAAAGACAAAGGGAGTCTTCCTGTGGGAGTCATCCAAGGAAGGAACACAACCTGCCTGGCCAAGTATAACGCTAGTATTTACAACTCTTTCTTGCTCGCTATATGTGTTGGTCCTGTCCTAACATGTGCTCGCAGAGCACGCTTTTAGCCCTGACACAGAAATCCATCCAACCTGCTATACCCACCCTGATCGCCTGCTTCCCCCTTAGTCGTGGTTGGAGGACTCTGGAACTGCCAGTCCGCCGTCAAGAAAACAGACCATTTCTGCCTAAGCCTCGTTTGAGGCTCTGCACTTCCTCGCCGTGACGGAAACCTGGATCACACCAACCAACATGGCGACTCAGCGGCTCTTTCTTCAGCTTCCCACACACCCAGGTCATCCGGCCGGGGGGGTGGAACGGGACTGCTCATCTCCTCCAAGTGGACCTATAGCGTTCTCGCTCTTTCCCACCTGGCCATATCCTCTTTTGAATTCCACGCTGTCTCTATCACCCATCCTGTTAAACTCATAATTATCATAATTTACCGTCCCCTGGGCCAGCTTGGAGACTTCCTAGATGAGATGGATGTCCTCTTAAACTTCTTCCCTGAAGATGGAACACCGATCAATCACGCTCCTTGATGACTTCCGCCAGAGAAGCTGCACTCATCAGACATTCTTCATTTCTTTCTTCATTTGACCTCACACACTCGCCTTCTCCTCCAACACACAGGGCAGGAAACGTTTTGGATCTTGTCTTCACCAGATTCTGCTCGGCCTCTAAACTATCAGTTACCCCCCTCCTGGTGTCCGATCATCACTTCGTCTCCTTCTCGCTCCCCCTAAATCCTCTTTTGGCCCCTGCTACTTCACCCTGCGTCGCCTCTCGTCGTAACGTAAAATCTCTCTCCCTCCTCCTTCTCCTCTACGGGCACTCTCTAGACCAGGCTACCTCCACGCTCATATCCTCTCTAACATCTTCTCTTGACCGCCTCTGTCCACTTACTACCAGAACAGTGCGGATTTCGGAACCTCTACGTGCTAGCAGAACAAAGCTCAGAGCGGCTGAGAGGAAATGGAGAAAATCTGAATTCACCTCCTCTGTTTCAGTAGCCAAATCCACCTTCTATCGACACAAAATACAGTCCACCGCCACCAACCCTAGGAAACTCTTTTCTTTATTTTCCTCCCTGCCCACACTGCCTGCCCCCCCCCCCTCCGCCCTCCTCCCTGTCCGCTGATGATTTTGTAACCTTCTTTTCAAAGTGAATGACATTAGCCAGTTCTTTGCACCTCCCTCTATTCCCTCTGCTCCCTCTGCTCCCTCACTTCCTGTCAGTAATTTAAAAGCTTTCGCCACCCTCTCCACAGAAGATATCAAAACGCTGAATGCATCAAACCGGGCCACTACCTGCCCACTCGACCCGATCCATACATCTCTTCTCCAAGCCATCTCAAAAGCCCTGCACACTGCTAAAGCCTCCTCTCTCTCCTCAGTCTTCATTCTCCTAGACTTGTCTGCAGCATTCAACACGGTAAACCACCAGGTCCTTCTATCGACCCTTGCTGAATTGGGCGTTGCCAACTCGGCGCTCTCCTGGATCGAGTCCTCTGGAATGGACACCTGTCCAAACCCTGCCCGCTTACCACTGGGGTTCCGCAAGGATCTGTGCCAAACGCAGACCAACAGGTACAGTAAGGAGGAGTTTATTCACAGTCCAGAATGTTCACAATCCAATCTTGTAATCCCAAAAACAGTCCATAGTCCAATAGCCAGACAGAGCTCAGGAGGGACAGATCAGAAACACCCGACAGGAACTTAGTCAGTAGCAGACAAGGTTCGTAAATGGACAGACAGTGAACAGGTACAATACAGCAGGCTAAATCAGAGTCGGTACATGGGCAAAAGGCAGGCAGTTATATCATGGTTAGAAGCGTACAGGTAAACAACTGAGACAATCTGACAGAGAACAAAGAGCATGGCAGGGCATAAGAAGGCATTTGAAATTGCCAACAGGTGTAACCGATTGCCAGGTTCAGGCAGCGAGAGTGGCAGCAGCCAGTAGACCAGCCCAGAGGCGGAGTGCAGGGCGGGTCACGGTGGCAACCGGGTCTGTAAGTACACACAACATACAACCTTGCTCACACACACACACACACACACACACACACACCCCAACATACGAACAGAAAGAGTGACAGACAGGGCAGACAGATGAAGGCTCAGGCAGAGCTACTGACAGGTCTATTCTCACTGTAGAGCTTTTTTATTAATAGAATAGACGAACATGTGAAGCCTACTCATTTTATTTGATTTATACTGTATGTGTATACAAGTAAACTTGCAAGCATGTGTGTGTTTGAGAGAGTTGGGAGAGAAACTGAAAAGAGCGGGGGAATGAAAATGTTTTTTAATGACATAACTCACACCTCCAGACAAAGAAAATAACAGGTAAACAATTAGCCGCAAATACATTTGATCTGAAAAAATATACAAATGTATGTATTTTGTGTTGGCGGTTAAAGGAAAGATTGGATGATTATATGAATCTTGACTTCATATTAGGGAAATGGACCTTTAAGCAGTTGAGTCATTTTAAACACCACCAGTGTGAATAAAATGAATTTGCTAATTTAAACCATGAGACGTTTTAGAATTCGAAACCTGTAATAAATAACTTAGTTATAAAGATACAGATATGATGTATATACATATTTTTTTATCCTGTTCTGCGTACTTGAAGTCTTAGTTAGAATTGTATTCCCTGGGATCCTTCACTGCAGTACATGGATAATAACTGTGAATATACTGGGATGTGATAATGATACGTTCATCATATTCTGTAACAAAATAACATTGTAAATGTATGAAAAATGAGCCCTAGCCCATGAATAGAGCAATCAAAATAAGCAGCATATAATAAAATAAGATTTGAAGAAGATGAAAAAGTGTAAAATTCTCATATTCATTCATTATGTTTTTATGTATTTAATTAGTAAAATTACTAGTAACTTTATATTACCTATAATGCTCTAATAGAAGTATGAGTCTAAGCCTGTGGATTTCATGTGACTCAGATGAAACATAATTAGTAGTTAACATTTTACAATTACAATTTATATGTAAAATAAGATATGATATTTTTTCACATTACCGTATTATTATTGTTATTATTATTATTATTAGTAGTAGTAGTACACGGCAATGATCCTTTTTCTGCACTGAGATGCATAAGTGGTCAAATGCGTGTTGTCTAAACGAGACAATAACTATAACATTAATAATCGTTTGTATGGGAGTGGCTTTTTCCACTGAATGCACAATTTGTTTTGCAGGAAGTCAGTTGATATAGTTGTTTCCAGAGAATTTTCATGATGTGGAAATACAACAGATGATTGCCATGTTATAAGCGTAAGGGTTATCCTCTCATATTAGCATTAAAACAGAACATTAATAAAAAAAGGCAGTACTGATTATTTGAAAAAACAAATAAGAACATAGATTTTATATTTTATGAATGAATAATTGCTTCATTTTCATGTCATGCTAATTATATTATTATATGACACCTTATTACTGCAATATATTTTAGTAGTACCACCACAATACTACAGTACATTTGTAATTATATGATTGGATTAGTATCAGAGCAACAATGGTTCATTGTGTAAACTTGTCACAACAAGCATACCTCAATATACCTTTGAGCCTCATCTCAAACAAACAATCAGAACAGAGCATGCAAATGCCAGTCTACATCATATTCCAAAAGGTAATGACATTTTCCACAATAGTGGAGCAAGGGAACCTATCTCTAGAGTTTTCAGGATACAAAAACTACAACCAGGATGATGGCTTAACCCTGGTTACAAGGTGTGGCACAATATGTCTAATGACGCTCTACTGCTAATTCCATTATTTCCTCAATGTGTCTGTAAGAATGTAATTCTGTGTAACACTGATTGGATATTGGCATTGCCCAATTGAAGTCCAATAATATGAGGAAGGGTCAATGGCAAGAGGAATAGCTGGTGTAAGAGGACAGGAAGGGGTTTTGGGGAGTTAAAAGAGGATATTATTAATGGGTTAGTGTAGGAGGAAGACAAGGGTGTGGGATAGTGGTGCCTCATTCTCTACCGCTGTACCAGTCGAAGATCATGTCAGCTCAATATGACAATGATACTGTTACATGTTGTTTTAGTTGTGTGATGAGCAAATTTAGCAGAAAATACAAAAGCAATAGGTGAGAATTTCTTAACAGATGATTCTAAGACAGGTTATAAAAGGTTACGACTGAGGACATTGTCATCTCAACAGGGTTTATTAAAAAAATAAGTCTTTGAGGGTGTACCAAGGGACCAGTGAGATACAGTACATAAAGTTTCAAGAAAAGCTCACAGCCACACAGCACCATGCAAATACGTCACATAATATTCTGTATCCAAAAGCCCTGTGGAACATTAAATCTCCATGAAATTGATCTACATCTCCATGAAATTGTTTTATCCCTATCGATTTCTTGTAATGGGTTCACATTCTTCCTCAGCAAATCAACATTTTCCACTCATAGTACAAAACTCTGAATCTAAACTCTTTTCTTGAAATGTTATAATCAAATTAAAAAAGACAAATAACTCCCTTTGTAATAGGTTATTCATTCACCTGATATTGTGGGTTGCAACCATAGGGAATAGTGACTAGCCAATGAAGTATCATAACTACACAAAAATGAATAATTATGTCACAGTGAATGTTTATATTCTGGCATAAAGTCGTACACACTCACACAAATATATCTCAGTGAACTGTGTTTCATGACAAAAGATAAAATCAATATTCACTAATGAGTTTTGATAAAGTTGTGGTTTAAATGTACATACTGGTTGACATAAAGTTGCTGATTTACACACGTTTGTAGGTTAAAAAAAACAGCAAGGCCTGATAATATGATAAACAAGTAATTGTGTTTCATTTTGGTCAGACAGTTAATAGCCTTTTTCGTGTGCCGTGATTGGAGGGACAGTTAGATAACTGAAGTAAAACTAGCTAGCAAGGACCACAGGACATATTTTGTTTTCAAGTAGTGATCGTCATTCGGTGAGTCTAATGTAATCATTTCTATGGTAGGCTACTATTGAATAATGTGATTCAATTTGTGAAAGCACACACAGTCACATAGGCTACTTTTTTTGACTGCATACTATTATATAATGATATTACAGTTATTACACTACTATCAAACAATATGCGCACGTCCAACTTCATGTAATATATTGTATTTTGGCCTTTAACTTTAGACTGAAAATGTGTTAGTTGCTAGTGCTGCTTGGTCTGTTTGGTGAGAATGTTTAGAGTGTAGGATTTAGAGGTAAGGTTGGCCTGCATGTTTATGGCAACCTAGGACTGTTACAAGCATTACAAACCTGTTACAGTGTTACACAGATAAGGCAAATATGTAGATCAGGTTGTAACCTATGTACTACACGTGTATGCTTGTGTGTGTGAAGTTAGCTTTACTATATACTTAGAGTACCGTTGTATGTAGCATATATGGCAACTTTTGTGTTTCTTGTGTTAACACTGAAGGCCCAGTGTCAAGGGTCACAGTCCGCCACTGGTATTATCAGAGAATTTCAAATAGGGGACAGGCTCTGGTATTACACAATGTTTCAAATCATGTTTATTCCCAAAAAACGTACTGACGTGATTATATATTAACTCTAGATAGATAGCCCTTACACCAATAATTATAAGTTTGCTTGACCATAAGAAACAGTATTACCAAAACACATAGGCTATACTGTAGGGTAAAAGAGAAAACTCTTTTGTCACACAATGCTAATATCTACATAAATTAGTGTTGTCCACACCACAAACAGCAAAGTCAGGGCAGGTGATGGTCATGATGCAGGTCATGATGAGCTGCTTCAGCCAGCTGAGCTAGAATGGGAGACAATTGTATTTATGTGTGTGTATGTGAGAGAGATAAACTTGAAAAATGTTTTTATATGATCATATAGACCGTGTGAAATAATAATATTATGCTTTCAATGTATGCCTGTGATAATATTTATTTATTATAAAAAACCTCTCCGACCTACCAATTCCGATCTCCCTTAAAAATAGAAAAAAAGACAAGCCTCAGGCAAACTTGACTTAGCCCCTGATCTTTTCAGTAGCTAGAAACGCCCCTTCAACAGTATGTCAATATAGTAAATTAATTTATGGAGATTGTAGATTGTAGATTGTAGCCTATAATATTGGTGGAAACAATTACCCAGTGGGATGATAATGTATGTTTCTTCACTCAAATAGCCAGATGACGTATATGACCAAACATTAGGCTGTAACGTCGCATTTATCCTCACTGATCATCAAATGATAGCCTAATTTTACGCGTGAAAACTTTATGACGCAACGTAGCAGAATGCATAAAGGGTGTGACCTAAACCTCCTAAACAAGGAGCCAATTGAACACAGCAACAGAAAGTATTCCAGTAAAATGATGAGGACCTACCAGTACCAAACGTACATTAATCCGCGCGGCAACGCGAGCAGCCTGCACATCCTCTACAGCAGCGCTATGAGTCCTCTCAGCACCACCATCACCCTAGCAGTTATCCTCATCTTGGGTTTACCTGTCTGCAAAAGTAAGTTTTCCAAGTGTTGTGTATTTGCACGCGTGCCAGTGTAACCTGTCGTTTTACTTTACTTTACTTTTACTGAAATAGCGCCAACTTACCTAAACAAACAAACCTAGATTAGACCCAATAGCCTACAGGAAAAAAACTTTTCTTCTACAGTATCTATCTTAACTCTGTGTTTAACGTGCCACCATGCAACATGTTTGTCTGTCTTTTCGTTGTTGTTGCTGTTGCTGTTCTTAACGCCTTATTTCAACCATTGATATATATATATTTTTTTTTTTTTTTAAATATTTTTTATTTATTTATATATATCTGTCTGTACACAACCCAGTATCACACCTGTTTGTAATACAGTGAATTCAAGTTTACAGGAGCCCACATACTGGCGGTAGCCTACTATTAACAGTTATTGTGAAGATTATTTATCATTATTTGCTTGATTCGTTGTCACAGAATTATGACTGGGATAACAAAATCATTGGGAGGAGTTTTGCTGAATGACAAATAGAGGGGCTCCAGAAAGTATATACCTGTATATACATTTGCTGTATTCTTTTTTCATAATATTATTTTAACCAAAGATAACCAAAACTAGCCTTTTCCATTTGTCCTTGTGCAAATTGTACGATGATGCAGCACAAAAAATACAAAAGCTAAAACAAAGAAAACAATGATTCATATTATTCATATTATTAAAAATCAGTTTACACCAATTAAAGCTTTCTGGACGAATAGGCCACATGTTTTCATCAACATCACACTGGATGGAGCAGGCTATGGTTCTTGCTCCAGGGGCAATGGCCCATGTCAGGCCATGTCAGTTTTGGAATGCAACATTGTCTTATATGATGAGGACAGACACTCTGATGTGGACATGTCTTCTGCTTCATAAAGATATCATATGAGCCATTCTCCTGTATTGTTTGGGCCCAACTGTGGGAATGTGAAGACCACTATGGCTGTAGATAGTGGCACACATGGGGATGTTTACATGACACACTGAGGTCCCTCTGTCGCCCCCTTATCTTCTATAGGTGGAAGCCTCTTGCTTGGGCCATTTTTTGCAAATAACACATATATAGCTAATTGAACTGTTGTGCAAGGTTGTCTTCTGCATAGAAGAGTAGCCTGGGCACCAGATGAATCAAAGAGCTTATGTTTCATTCGCTCTGGCAGAAACGTCTGGCCACCCTCCCATTCAGTCAGATTTCCACCCGACCTGGAATTGGTCTGGCCAATCACAACCGTGTATCTAATATGTGGCGGGTTTGTTACGATGACTGTACAGAGGAGTGCCGTTGAGGCAATAGGTATGTTTGAGATTAAAAAGATCGAGTGATTTAGGTAATTTAGTAGACGCTCTTTTCTAGAGTGAAATACAAGTCATGGTAAATAATTCCAAGGGATATTGGCTTGCATCCTCTGGTATGCTAACCCGGTCGCTCAAACTACTGTGCTAGCAACTATAAATTACCAGGAGTTTTTTTCAGGAGTCATTTTTTCTAATGTATTTTTATTTTGATAAAGACACGATACCACAAATATGATATATATTCCATGGAAATAGATTGCACTCTTAGTGCGCATGACATTATCACATAAAATTAAAGCGACGTTGGAGCGATATCAGAGTGTGACATCTTATAATAAAGAAGAAACCCAATTATCGTCATATTTGTTTGCTTTGCTTCTAAGCCAATGAACACTACTCTATGTCATCAGCAAGACGTTTCCTATCATGCAGTTAGCTTGGGTAGGCGGTGGAGAGCAACTGCGGTGCTGGGCTCTGACGCCTTGCTCTCGTGAGATTGTGGCTTGTGTCACCATGACAACTCAACGCGTCGGACAACATTTCTAACCAGCATGCACTGCACACGCCTGATTTCGCATTTGCTCTCAGCACTACGTTACGCGTTTCGTTGCTCTGATTGGTTGTAGGCCTATCTAATTGCGTCCAGAGGCATTTTGGTCTACACCCATTGATCATGATTCCAGTCTGGCCACGCCAGGCTAGGTCAAGAGGGTAACATTTAAGGGAAAAAGTTGTACTAGTTGTGACAGAATGTTTTCAATTTAGTTTTTTGATTTTCCATTTGTGTTTTGATTTAATAAACTCAGTTGTGTTTTTTTTGTAGAAATGCGTTTAGCAAGCTAAAGCTATGCTGATTTGGTTAGGATGATTATATTGTAATACAGTACACCTAATACAGTTGTTTTCTGTTTCTGTATGAAACAAAAAGGTGCACCAGCACAAATTCAACAAGCAACACTAGATCAGAATCAGCTACTAAGCCAGGTACCATCGCTTTTTTATTCTTCCTTTCTATCTTCCTTTTTTTCTCTATTTATATTATTTATATCTCAATTTCTTTCCTTGTGCTCTATTTATATTATTCATTTATAACTGTGTATTTATTTATGCTCTCTGTTTCTGTCCGTTTATGTATCCCTTCCTCTTGTACTCTCCACTGTCTCTGCTGACTGTTCTGTTCCACAGTTAGATCATGTGTGCTCGTTCTACCTCTCTGCAGACTTGCCATTTCGGGTAAGTGCATTCTGTGATAATTAATTAAGCAATGAAACAAATCATATGAAAACCCTCAGGGATAAAGAGAGGCTTGCATTTTCCCCCATGACATTTCTTGACATGTTTCGTTGTATCTTGTTTTCTGTAGAAAATACAGTTATCAATGTGATCCTTTTTTTTTTTTGCTGATCAAATTCACAGGCATCGGATGTCTTAAGAGAACTTTGTGCGTTGATATTTGTTCAGAAGCCGAAGGTACTACGTTTTTTTTTTTTACATTTACTTTTTTTACAGGAATCATCAAATTGCTCAGCAGTGAGTAATCTTAGCATTACAATACAATACAATACATTACAAACAGTTGCTCAGGGAGTGTATGAAGAAATTAGGTTGTGTATGGAGGTATAAATTATGGGATGATTTGTTTTTTTATTGTCTGTACATGCTTACTAATTTGTAGTGAGCACCCCCCATACACAAACACACACATTTCAAAATCACATAATAATTTAACCTAATTCAGTGTTCAATATGATTTTACAAAAACATTTTTACAAAAATACATTATATTACTGTAATGTCTGTGATTTGGACGCAGATGATCGCAATTGATCGATGTTACTATGTTCTTTCTCAATGTTCATAGTCCAATACTGGCCCCTAGTGGGTCTATAAATATAACAATATAGCAGTATATGTGCAGTGCTTGGCATTGTTATCACAAATGCCTGATTACAAGCTGTGGAGGATAGCTAGTGTAGGATTGGGCAATTTTCTGTGGTATATACATACCACAACTTAGTGAAAGAATCATGAATCTGGGTACTGTTAAAGATTGGTTGAATTGTTTGATCAATTGAGACTGCTGTGTTTCTGTGCTGTATAATATTGCAGTTATTGCTAAATAGAAGGAACCAACTGCAAAGCCACAGCAAAGTAAGAAATATAAGTGCTTTGAATGAACGTCAAATTTAGATGTGCCCTATAGCTGCCTATTGATTGTGAATGAAGTAGAATTTTTTGTAATCATAAATGTCCAATTGCTGTTGTACTAAAATATCACCACTGCTGAGATTTTAATAAAACACCACTTACCAGTTCCATGAGTGCTGAGTCCATTACTGGACCTGAACTGTAATAAATAATCTTCAGATGAGGTAAACTGGTCATATTTATCTTCTCAGGAACTACAAGTGAGAGACAATAATAAAAGGGTAAGTAAAAATGGGTTAATTGTTTGGAAAATGTTTTGTTTACAGTACTGGTCACTAGACAGTGCAAACATAATAGCTGTACCATATCATAGCATTACATTTATTGACAGCTTTGTTTGTTTGTGTGCTTGGATGTGTGTCTGTATGTCTGTGTGTGCCTGTGTATGTTATGTGTATATGTTTGTGTGTACCTTGTTTGTGTGTGTGTGTGTGTGTGTGTGTGTCTTATACATGTAGTTTTTATTTCATTACACTAAACCACAACGTGCTGCCTTATCAGAGGGAGCGGTAAGTACTGTAAGTTAGTTGAAATTTGCACCACTATCCCGCACCTGTGTGCTATGAGGGGTGGAAGTTATACAAATGATTTCCTTAAAATGGGGTTGCTACATTTTCATGTAAATTAAAAATGAAGTTGATAATAATTTTTATAACTTCCACCCCTCAAAATTTATTTTTCAATAAAAATAGTTGTTTATTATATTGTCCACAGTCCTTTATCCATCAAATAATATTTGACATAATATATGAAGACACAATATAATATAATATTTCCCCTCATGTAAGTAGGCTTATCACTGTACATGTTTAACCACTACAAACGCATGCACAATTACACACAACTGCATGTTGGTCTTGCACATCAGCTAAATAATCTAAATATTTTAGTCTGCAATTATAGTCAGAAGACAGAATGTGAACTCAATGTTTTTGTACATTTTATGTTGTTAGTCAATATAATATTTATATTGGGGGCAGGATAGTCTATTGGGGGGGCACGATAGTCTAGTGGTCTAGGTGTTGGACTCCCAGCCAGAAGGTCATGGGTTCAAGCCCCAGAGTCAGCTTACTTGTAAGCATCCTTGAGCAAGATGCCTAAACCCTACCTGCTCCATGTAATAGAACAATGTAATTGTAAGTCACTTTGGATAAATGCCGTAAATGTAAATATTTAGGTTATACAGCTTTGCAAGTCACATATTTTATAACATAATATAATTTCATTTGTGTCATGACACAATATTCCAAGCTTGTTTTCTGCTTCTGAATTACCTGCAAGTGAAAAATATACAGTAACATTGATTGATTCAGCAGCTGCATCGGTGACATGCATGTGTGCATGAGAGAGAGGAGACCAAAATGTGCTCACATTTAGTAAAGTGAGAGATATGATTTTTATATAAATGTGTGCAAAATGTGCCCTTTCTGTCTGGAGCTGTTCAAAGTTATTAATTTTTCTCGATCTTTGAATGTTCAAATGTGGTGTGTGTGTGTGTGTGTGTGTGTCTGTATGTTTGTATGTCTGTGTGTGTTTCTTTTCGTGTATTTGTTAGTATTCTGTGTTGCACCCTCTCCTGCAGTTTGTTCCTCAGCTCCACACCAGAAGAGAGAGAGGAGTGTCTATGCGCGTATGTACTGTGCACGTCTTTCAGCTCTCCCTTTATTCCCCACTTGCCAGTCTGACATAAGAATTATTTAGCTATTGATGTAACAAAACAATTATATTCTGTGATTCTTGGTTTTCAGCGTACATAAAAATGTATGCAATCAATGGTTGCAATGGTTACCTATTTTTTGTTTACCAAGAACAAATTTAGTATTCAGTAATTCAATGACAATTATATATATATATGTATATATATATATATATATATATACACACATATATACATATATATACATACTTATATGAAATATAATATATAAAATAATACAAGTTGAAATTATTTAATAATTCATGGCCATGTGTTCTGATCTCTTAATAATAGTGGGATCCTCGGGTAAATGAGGAGGAGTTAATAACAAAAAGCAAACCCAACAATGTCTGAATGCATACTGGGAGTAGGGCATTGTTGATAATATAATGTGTGGTATTCACTGGTTGGCTTGATGTATGTTTTGCTGGGGCCAAGCTTACATGTAAATAATGCTTCATATGTTATTGTACTGTAGCTCTCTCCACTCTCTGTTCGCGATCAGACTACATTAGTTGTTATTTTCCAAGCCACAAGCAATTATGGTCTAAAATTAGTGCAGTTGACAGGGGAACTTTTCCTTCAAACAGGCATCCACATTCACATTAAAGATACAGAGGGATTTACAAGTGGAAATATGGAAAGTGTTTATGTTTTTGAAGGGTCTGTTATGCTTCTATTTCCCACTAAACATATTTAAGTGTTTTTAAAGCAAAGGGACAATGGCCTCTTTCTTTTCATATCAATATCTAATTTCTCATAAGGATGACCTGCAGGGCCTGGGGGGAATCCAGAGCAGAAGGTACTTCCAATATCGGGTACATATGTTCAGTATACATTACTAGTATGTAGTAGTATAATGATACAGTATATACATTTGAACAAACCAGAGATGTTTCCCAGTGTACTTGTTAAATAACCCTTTCATTCTTCTTACAGCCAAGAAACGGAAGAAGATCCCTCGAGTATGAATAAATAAAAGGTAGCATTCACTTCACTTCAGACACCTTGCCACACCATTTCTTAAAATGTATAATTAGGACATTTTTGGAATGTATAGTCCTTAAAACTACAGGAAGTATATGCATAATACACTATTATGCTCACGACTGTATTGATGCGTGTGCCAGCTTTTACTGCACGTAATTTTTTCAATGTGTTGCATAGTCTCCAAGCTTGCTGTACAGAGACAGAACGTGAACTGCTGCACAGCCACAGAGTGCTCCAGACGCCCCCTGCCACTGCTGTAGTGATGTCTGAATATCCAAGAACATAAATAAAGTTCTTGCTTGTCCAGATCTCCTTTTCATGTTATATATGTCATTTGAATTAAAATGCTGTAATGTGCTAAGATGTGGTATTGTAAATTTAACATAGCATCAAGTCTCACAAACAGGAATCAACTGATGAATTATTAGAGCTCTCTCTCTCTCTCTCTCTCTCTCTCTCTCTCTCTCTCACACACACACACACACACACACACACACGCATACACAGAGTAGAGTAGAATAGTCAGAGAGAGAAAGACAGTTTTGCCAGAGTTTAAAGAAATAAAATGTTTTAAAGACATGTGATTGTGTTTTTTCAGTAAATGAAAAAGAAAAAATATCAACAACTCAAAGTCCAAAATTCTAATTTCTGAAGCTTTGCCAGACGTATAGTGACGTGGTAGACTCAAACCGGGCAAAGCTAGACTGATGTGTGCTAGAGTGAAAGACAGTCAAGTAAGAGTGGGTGTGTCTGAATTAAGTCAAGCTGAAAGCGAACCCTGCCACCATTCAGAAAGAAGCTTAGGGTAAGACCAAGGCATAACACATGAAGAGCAATTAACACATGAAACGGAGTATACCAAAGTATAGGGTATGTGTCACTCCATGACTCCATGAGGGTGGCATGAGGTCCGACATCCTCTAGAGTATAGTGGGATGTGTGCTCACAGCCCAACACCGTGCAGCTCGATTGGCATTAGCCAGGGAATTGTCAGAGCCACCATTGGTGCCCTGTTCTCTTCACAGAGAGCAGGTTCATGTGCCATGTCCCATGTGACAGACGTGAAAAAGTCTGAAGACTATCCTTCGAGGTTTGCACAGACCTCCACGTGCTAGCCAACTGTAACTTGACTGTTGTTAGGTACTGGGAGGAAATCCTCAGACACATCATCAGACATTACGCTGGTGCAGTAGGCCCTGGGTTCCTCCTGGTGCAGGACAATGCCCGGCCTCATGTGGCCAGAGTGTGTGTAGGCAGTTCCTGGATGATGAAGGCATTGATGCCATTGACTGGCCCTCACGTTCCTCAGGCCTGAATCCAAATGAGAACCACAGACTGTCCAGGAGCTCACTGATGCCCTGATCCAGGTCTGGGAGGAGATCCCCCAGGACACCATCCGCCGTCTCATCAGGAGCATGCCCAGACATTGTCGGGAGTGCAGTAAATATTTTAATCTTCAATATATTTCGTTCATCAAGACCCGATGTGTGATTTCAGTGTTCTCTGAACTTTTTTAATAAATAGTATATAAATGACCATGAAGGGGAAATATTTAAAGAACGAACAGAAGATAGGTCCCACATCGTGATGGCCAACAAGGCATCATCCTCGTTCATCCTAAAGGTGCATCTAGCTCTGCAGTGAGCAGCCAATGGGCCTGGTCCTGACCCACCTAAATGTCCAGCCGCACCACAGCTCAGGTCCAGCCCACCCCCTCAACTCAGTCATACAACTTGGTAGTGCTAGTTTAGTGAGCACCGCGTACCATGGACATGAACATGGTTAACATTAATGTTAGTTATTTTTGAGTGAAATGTCTATCGTACATTATGTTAACATTAGTGTTAAATATATGAGACAAATTAGACAATATACGTTAATATTGATCATTTGTGGTTCGGCGAAGCATATCAAGTTTTGTCAGTTAAGGTTGACATTGTCTATAACTGATTCATACTATTGGTAATGCAAGTTATGACCATAACAATGGATCTATGAGACCAAAAGATGACCGTCACTACGGTCATTACATTGAATGATACCTAGCATCTACCTATCCTCGAGACCATATTTAAACAAAGTCATACTATGACCACGTGAGGCAAGAACTCGAATACAATTGCCCCCAGGTGAGCCTGCCTCCGCCTCCTGCCTGAAACGCCTCAGGCTGGTTTCGAGCGACGGGGGATAGTGATGTCATTGTTCTTATAGATCCATAGTTATGGTCATAACTTGCAATCTATTTCGACCTCACTCTGACCGTCACTACGGTCATTACATTGGATGACTGGTATGAGCAAGGTCGGGAGGAACAGAAGACGACTCCCTCTCATAACTTCGCTGGGCAGCTGCAAGAACAGCAGACCCAACAGGAGCTTGTGATGCCACATTAACCCTGTAAAATCTATGCTGCTGCACAGATTTCCACAGTGGGGACTGTGGAAATGCCGCAATCTCTATCACCTTAGGCAGGAATGATGGGTTTGGCCACAGGGAAACACCTGTTCCATTGCCTTACCATCTGAAACAGTCATCTCCTATGGACATTGCATGCAATTCACCAACTCTCTTGGCTGAGCAAATTGCCAAGAGGAGTGTGGGACAGGGATCTAGCTGATGTGCAGCAAACTCAAGAGCTCTGGAGACACCTGGAGACAACGAAGTGAGCTGGTTCCTCCTTGGAGATTGATGTGGTAAATGGATGAGGTGTTGTCGGCCATTACCAGAACATGTCTGCCTTGGATGTAGGGCAGGAGCGCCCTCAGAGCTAGGTGAACAGCTCTCATCAGGTGAACTGATGTGCTCTGAGGTCTCCGGGATGGAGACCAAGGGCATTCACCCACGTTTGGAGTGGCCGAGCTCTCAAAAGGCCCAGTGGAATGACGGCAGGCACAATCAACCCCAGAAGCTACTGAAATTACACCTGCCCGCCAAGATGGAAACAGCCCAACAGAACCCAAATGTTGGCTGCCCTCTTAGGGGTCAGAGAGGCCTTCATGGTTACGGAGTTGAGGCATAGCCCTACAAAGTCTGTTATTTTGACTTGGCTGGAGGTTGCTCTTCTCCAGATTTACCCTGAACCCCAGAGCTTGGATGTGGGAAATCATCAGCTCTGTGTCTGTAACAACCTGGCTACGAGATGTAGAGCAGATAAGCCAGTCGTCCGGGTATGGAAGGGTTTTCTGGCCTGCCCGCTGTAGAGAGTACAAAGCGGCCACTACTACACGAGTTAACACTCCAACAGAACGGATAACATTGAGTCTGGTAACACACCATGAGTAATAAAACCAGAAAAACAAAGAGCTATCCTCGGACTGGCATATTTAAGGTGTTCAGGAGTGATATGATCTAGACCACTTGCTTTATTATCAGACAGCTTTTTTATAGCTTGGTATACCCTATGTGACATAATCATCAGTGAATCTTCACTCTCAATGTTGTCTGCCTTATACACGTCACTTTGTATAGAGTTGAATAAGGTACTATAATACTGTCACCATAATTCAGAAATATTGTCTGATCCTACAGTGCATGGTAGAGGTGTTTTACAACTGTTTATAACTCTCACTTCTTTCCAAAATCATTGTAACCTAGCAACTTCTTAGCCATAGAATCAGCCCTCATGGCTAGCTCATTTTTGCAAATGAAGCGAACGGCATACTTATATCTTGCATTAGTGAGCTGCTTGTGCTCGAGCACAGGCCCTTGTCTGGGTCTACCTACCATAGCCCAGGATTTAAAAGCTTCACAGGCTTCTGCATGATACTCAGTTATTTACTTGTTCCAGCCAAACCTGATGTTATGTGTCTTATTTTTATGCTTGTAGTCGTACTGGTCTTACTGCCTTCGTACAAAGCACTTACTAAGTAATTATATATGAAGCAGAGATCTCTCCTGTGCTTCACATCACTAGACATAATTGCATCTCTAGCAAAATTAATATTACTCATGGATTTGTCTGTATGAGCATAATAGGCAAAGATGTTTTCCCTTTTGTGATAGGCCTGCTACCGCTAGGTAGGTCTGGTCTCTGTCTCTCTCTCTCTCTCTGTCTCTGTCTCTGTCTCTAATCACAGGAGTGGAGCCTGGTGTGTGTGAGTCGGGCCCCCAGCTGCAGCTCATCATCTCATCACC
>JAOEHI010050578.1:0-19998 GCA_025447815.1 Percopsis transmontana | reverse complement strand
TTTTAATTTTAACAGCGTTGTGCCAGATACCCCCTCCAATTGTATCAGCTTTAAGGGCTGGCTTTTTTTATCGGGTTTTATCTTACCCCCCCCCCCCCCCCCCCTCGCTCCTCCACGCCGCGTTCAATACTGAGATCCAGCCAGATAGATGCTAGAACGAGCAGACGTTATTCCACTGAGGAAGGTTTTAAGATAGCATTAAAAATGTCACTGCTTGTGTGAAATGAAACCTTGTAAACGTTGAGCTGTGCTTTAATCGATGGATGATAAAGTCTATAAATAATGTGTGTACTATCCCATGCTGACATGATTGCTCCCTGTGTACCTTTTCCTATCCAGAAAAGGAGACCAATCTCAAGTCCTTCATCTTGAGAGATTTGCTTCCATCATCACTGGACAGTTACTACCGGTACACTGGTTCTCTGACTACACCGCCCTGCAGCAAAGTAGTAGAGTGGATTATCTTCTCCAAGCCTGTATACATTTCCTTCTCACAGGTATGTTTATTACACAAACACATGCACAACTTTTCATTTTCAACATTGCATTAGGGGGACATTTTATTTATGATAATATTACTACTTTATAGTTTTGTCAACAACAACAGCGTTGCCCTGATTGAAACCAGCATTACAAAAATGTTGGGGGCAGGATAGTCTAGTGGTCTAGGTGTTGGACTAGGTTTGAGCCCCAGAGTTGGCCTACCTGTAAGCATCCTTGAGCAAGATGCCTAACCCCTATCTGCTCCATGTAATGGCAGCATGTAATTATAAGTCGCTTTGGATAAAAGCGTCTGCTAAATGACCTGATTGTAATTTTTTGAGAGCACATGCCCTTCCTGCTCTTGAGTGCTGAGACATGCTCACACCTACTGTATGTGGACACACATTTAGAAACATAAATATTATGCTAGGGCAGAATTTGTTTTTTTGGTTGGTAACACTAGTTTAAAGCTTAAATTTAGTTTTTTATTGAATTATCATTATAAGATGAGTTTGGGTTGTACACTGTGGTCTGTAGTGAAGGATGACAGATGACACTATGGCTATTCAGATTGAATCACCAGAATCCTGTTTTTCCCAGACAAAGTTTCTGCTTACTGGGTTGGATCACCTCAAAAACATCAAATACCTAACCCTAACCCTAGCGATCCAAACCAGAGCTTGCACTCGCTTTCATCAGCTTCACTAAAATCATTGGTAACATTTAAATATGTTTTTCTAACCAATTTTGTTTCAACAAATGTCACTACATTAAATAAAATGTAAAGTTGTCCGTAGGGGCTTTAAACAAGATTTAAATCTTGAAATCATCATGCAACCCCCTCAAAGGCATCACTCTACCCCTTTAGGGGGCCTGACCCACACTTTGAGAATCACTGACGTTGACAATGGATAGTGGCTGTGCATAAGCATTTTTCTAATTTTCACTCCTACTCGCCCAACTGCTCACCTCTGCATATCACACCATAATTGCCTATATATATGGATGATTAAGCAGAAAGGTGCAGACAATTACTGGCACTTGAATGATAGTGGGTCTGAGATGGCTGTGACATGCTTGTCACGCTACCGGTCTCACCAACATTTGGCTGTAGGCTCTAAAATCAAATTCCCCCTCCATCCAGGGAACGGATTATTAAGCAATTAAGTTGTTCATGTGTGCAAATGTTCACTGATTTAACGGTCCATCATGTTTGAAATATTGTGGATTTATAAGGGAGTGTTTATCCTTCAGCCATCTAGATTGTTGAATATACTGCATGTTCGATACAAGTTGGCGCTCCTATCGGCACACAATTCCTTGTGCTGCTTGTGCTGTTTTCTCTATTGAGGCCCAAGTTATGCTAAATCATAAACTGTGCCTCCGTTGCGATGCTTTCTACAGTCACAGGCTGTGTTTTATGAACCTGTAAGTCATTTCTCCAAGTACACATAGGACTCATTGATTTCAGACCATCTATAATGTGTAGTCATTGCTGAACGCTGCAGGAGATCATTCAAAGCAATCGATTGCTATAAATTTGCTCCATGGAAAAGTTACACCGCCGTTGGTAGCCAAGCAGCCCGTCCACGTCCGTGCCTGTCGAGGTCTGTGAAGTAGTTTTTTTGCACTCTGTTGTGCATATTGTACTTCACGTTATTGCTTGCACAAGTACACACTCAGCGCACACAGGCAGGAGGGGATTGCCTTAATGGGATGGGGAAAGTCATTCTGCAATTTCTTTCTTTCTAGTTGGAGGCCTTCTACTCCATTTTCACCACAGAGCAGCAAGACCACGTCAAGTCTGTGGAATACCTAAGGAACAACTATCGCCCCCTGCAAAACCTTGGCGAGAGGGTGGTCTTTAAATCGGCTGTGAAAGACGCCTGGAAAAAAGACGTGACCGATGTGGCGGAAAGCCCTCATAGCACCGAAGCCTCGAGAGGTAAACCTGCAGTCTTTGACTTGTACTTTTCAGTCACCCATTCACACACCAAAAGTGCATATATAATCTCATTTATAATCTCAGATGATCAGAATAGCTTCTTAAATATCTTTTCTCTTTCAGCGTGCCTCTCGCAGCGCTTGCTCTGAATGAACGTTAACAGGAACTAATACAACTGAAGAGAGAGGCGGCGGCACGTCTTAAAAAAAGGGGTGTCTTCTGTGTCTGGCATAGAGAATAGATTGTGAATGATGAAGTTGGAGCACTGTAACTGGCTAGATCAGCAATCATCATTAATATGCGGCACAGCTAAAATAGACCCATACAAATTAAGTTGTGATATTGCTTTTGTGGCTTTTTGTGTGTTGGGCCAATTATTCAATTTTCCTGCTCTACTCTCTCTCTCTCTCTCTCTCTCTCTCTCTCTCTCTCTCTCTCTCTCTCCTCCCCCCATCCCTCGCTCTCCCTCTGTCAATGAAACTGTCTCTGCTTTAGAAGGCATTCTTTATGGGAGGCGCTTTGAGTAGCAAGTGTCCATCTTATCTTCAGAGGTGACATCTGTCACGGCTGTGTTAGGTGCACGGTGGTTACATCGTGGTAAATGGCAGCGCTCCATGTAGATATGGAGAGATCCAGGGCCACACTTTAATGATATAGTCCGATAGAATGATATATCATCTCGGCCATTCCCGCTATAGCGATGTTCAGGTATGAGAGTTCCTAGGCCATTAGTAATGAATAGCCATCCCTTTCTTTCATTGGAGGTATGTTGGAGGTCGCCGCGAACTGCGGGTCCATTCCATTTTTCGGGTAATTATGTATAATAATAATGTCAGTCTTTATTGATCCTTGTAGGCAAATTCTTTATGCTTGCCCCGCAATGACACTTGAGCAGGGTGGACTGTAGGCAATATGGCGTCGATCCAGTCAGTTAAAGCGTCCTTGTGGATTAAGTTTCTATTTGAAATCCTTTTTTTCCTCCTGCCATCTCCGCTAGCCGTGGCTGCACACCTCACACAGACTTGAGAGTAGGGAGTTACTATTTTCCATTAACACATCACTCTTAATCCATCCCTTCAGCAGAATGGCGATCCATTCTATTCTCCAAGTGATACAGTATGTAGGAGATCATTATTGAACATCGAACAGGAGCTAAGGAGCTTTAAAATTACTGTAAATGTTTTCAAAAATCTATATTTTTGTTGCCTGAGAATCCAACTGACGCATTCAGTTATATTATGTGATTGCAGCACTTATCAAACTCATGCTTTGTATGTAAAGGTTAACTCCAGAAATTTTCATAGTTACATTATACTGCTCCCAAGACCCACACTTTCTGCCCTAGCTCACTGTTGAAAAACTGCTATATGTGAAACAGGGCTAGCCCAATGGGGGGAAGGGGGGTCAAGAAGTGCTATAGGGGGAGGAGTAGAGATGAATGCCAGCCTTTCAGCACTCACACAGTTGCTGCATGCTTTGGGAAGTAGGATAGTTCCACAGCTATACTGAAATAAAACTGTAAAGATCTCAGAGGGATAGGTCGAGTGATTGTTGTGGTTGCAATAATACTTTAATAGTCTTTAATGTTACCAGCACTATGATGTCGTAAATAACTAGTAATAAAACTCCACAGTAGCTGTAAGCAATGCTCAGTACAATTATAACATTTAAAAGCGCTATTGTTGAGCATGTCCCTTATTTAATGGTAATTTGAATCCATCCTATTTGACGTACCTACATTAACTTGCATTAGTATCTAAATTTTTAATTTTTTTCAAATTGACCAAACAATTTGACCAAACAACTAACACAGTTAGAGAAGCTTGAATTAATTTGCGTACTTAATAAATAAGCATACCAATAAATATGACATACTGTTGGGTTGTGGTTTAGAAAAATAAAAAAAACAAAATAATCATAATCACAATAACAATCATAGTGTAGGCCTACTTTCTTTACATTTTGACCTGAGATCATATTTGTGCATGTGGTTGTGAAACCCGGTTTCACGCCAAGTCATATTCGTCTTACTTGTTGGTTGGGGTGGTGAGGAGGGGATGTTGACAGACCATGCTGTAGGCAGTCATGTCGCTGCGGCGGCTAAGCCTGGTGAATGACAGTTGCTGGGTTCCTAAAGTTGACCAAGGCTGTCCATCGGGGGCCAAGCTGCATATTACACCTGTCACACCTTATCAACACCTCTATTTATTCACTGTTCCTTTTTCTTTGTGTCTGTTACTGATTTCCCCCCTGCTTTCCACCTCCTTCCATTTCACACATCACACATAATTTGCACCATAGCAGTCACTGTGATGTGTAAATGGAGAAAACTGTGGTGACAGTCATTGGTTCCTGGCTGCAATTGTCCCGATATGCTCAGAACCCCGTCGAGTGTGTCCATTGCTCTTAATGCCACCTCTTCTTCTGAATATCCAGCCTGCACTGCCATCTTGAGGTTAACTGACATGCAAAGGTTCTCTTTGATGTCCCTTTGTTGCCACAAAAGGTGGCACAGATCAGAAGATGGAAATTATGTATCAACATAAACTACAATGTCTCCTTACTGTTTTGGTGCTCTGCAAAACCTCACATGGTGATTTGACATGAGGTGAAATACAGGAAAAATATGTCTGTAAATTGTAGTACCTGTCTCGAGGTACTGCAGAGGTCAGTCTTGATGCCCTTCAAGACTTGTCAAGCTTGTATTATAGGTTGTTTCTCCTGGTGGAGATGGCTGAACACCTCAGTGGCCGACAGGCCAAGAAAAGGAAGTTCTTGACCAGCTAGCTACATTTGACCCACACAAGCATGTTTCCAAGCACCCTCTCTGCCAATGCTTTTTTTTTACCAGTTACTTTTTGCAGTTTCCTTTCCTCAGAGTTCTTTAGAGGGGATTTATTTATTTATTTTCACATTTTTCTTATCACCTATTCTGTCTCTGTGGTTTTGTAGTTTGCAGTAGTGCCCCAGTAAACATGAAGATCCAACCACTGAACCAGTCAGCATTGATGGTGAGCTGGGTACGTCCTCTGACCACCTACCACCCGCCAATCACCAGGTACATGGTGTCCTACAGCTGGGTGAAAAATGACGTAGCTTACGAGAAGACCTTCACTAAATCTGGAGACCACATTTTGGTAAGTTATATACTAGCCCAGCAGTCCTCAGACGTATTGTCACCCCCACATGTTTAAAGAAAGAATAAAAACTAAAATAATTTTGAACATAAAATGATAATTGCCTGCCTATTATTGGGTGCATATTTTATTGTACATATTAACACTTGATAGGAAAATAATTATTAAAAAAATATATATAAATTCTTAAAATATATTCCACTTGAGAACCAGCACTACCACTGTCAATCAAAATTTGGATTTTTTTTATTTTGAATCTAGATAATGATTTTTTTATCGTTATTTATGTTATTATAATATGCAATCAAAATAAGTGTTTCATAAAACACTTTTTGGGGTTTGTGGCTAAAAAAGCAAACCACCTCCTCTAAGGAGCCTTCCACTATGTAGTGCCCTTATGCTCTTCACGTTCAAAGAGGAGAAATATTTTAAACACCCTCTGTCAGAGAACCAATAGCCTCGAGGGATTGTCTAGATTTAGTGGGGTTTAGGCTGATGTGGTTTAAGTAGCTTTGATTGGTTTGGTGGGTCTCAGATCTATCCACACAAACCGGATCAGTGTGGGAGGATCTGTGACAGTGTCTACGAGAGGTGACAGCTGCTGCTGGACTTTGGATGTGACTGTTGCTGTGATGGTTCAGACAGTTCCCCATCTCAAGTGACTTGAAATAGACACCTAGCAGTGTCACACACACAGACTTTGATAAATATGTATGAAATGAGTCCTTCATCTTTGCCAATTAAATTCGCGTGTCTGGAATTCCCTTTGTGGTTGAAGCCACTGTCAAACCAAATTCAGCGAGAGCGTGGCCCTCCCACACCTGAGTGCACCTGAGATGAATGCGTGTGGCTTGTGTTCATCTCTACCCCTCCCCCTACAACCACGTGCACCTTTATCAAAACATAAGCAGTGAGCAGGTGTTCTGTGTGGGCTTAGAAATAGGTATAACTAAAACATGTAATAAATAGACAGTATACAGATATTCGTCTGGTCGGTGAACAACCGGAAGTGACGTTGCGCATGAGAACTCTAAAAACAAACGTCTTTCCTTGTAACGGATAGCGGTTCTAAGCTAAATAATGAAAAATTCTGATGATTCCGACAGATTCACACTCGGTTGCTAGGTTTTGACAGTTGTTTGTTTTCACAGAGTTGGCAAGCCACTTCCGGATATGACGTCACACATATCAAACGAATACAGTATAACATGAAATTGGGAATAGAAATGAATTGATCAAACCCATGACTATTGCTTTGTAGTCTATCACTCATTTGTCATGTAAAAATGGCCCACCTTTCCCTCAATAGCTTAATTACGCTGACTTAATTTCCATTTAAATTTTCAATCTGTCATTTTAGTGAACTACTAGCTTTCTACCAAGAGAGATAAAACAATTTAAAACCACTCAAAATCCAAAATACAGCTACCCCGTCCATTCAGGAGATCATTTTAACATAAGAAATGGCAGCTGCAAATTGCAAAAAACATCAAATGGTAGCTCTGGGTTTTTCAAAATACAGGTTTCAACCTTCTTGTGATGCGCAGGGGAAGGGAAATCTGTGGCTTAAGGGTTTGTTAAAATACAGTACCAATATTCACGTATATTTGTTCCAATGTTACTTAGTGTGTGTGTACTTTTCTTTGCAGAAAGCTGTGATTGCTAATGTGTCCCCAGACATCTTGTACCTGTTCAGAGTGCAGGCTGTGTGTCAGCACGATCTGCGCAGCGATTTTAGCCAAACATTGCTGTTCAGCGGTATGTGGTCTGAGATCTTCAATTCACTTTTACTCCTATAAATGTACAATATTGAATTTGTAAAATTGCTTGAGGTCAGTCATGCACGGCAATATGAACAACTGCTTTGGTCCTTGGGGTCTCCAGCCTGGTTTTCCGTTGTAGGAAACGTTTTCTAATATCCACTATAAATCTTGTTTTGGTCATCGAATTTGAATAATGTTAACAGTGTTAACAATGGTATTGTGTATGTAATGTAATGTGTATAGAACATGTAAATACAATTTTATTAAAAAAATGAAACGCTGCTATTAAGCAAAAAGCTATATAGTATGTGGATGTTTGTTTCAAGATGTTTTAGCAATATTTGTTTAATTTGTCTTCTTTCATAAAAGACTAAATGTAATTTTATGTAATTTTAGCTTAGAACATTAAGATTTTCTGTTTTTTATTTTTATTCCCCATTACTTTTTCAGCGAACACAACTAGAATATTTGAAGGATCACGAATTGTGAAAACTGGAATGGTAAGTTGACCAGCAGGTGGCAGCACACTTGTCATCAGACTGTTTTAGTAGGAGCTGTAACCTCTTAACGTTTCTTCTGTATAGCCCACCGTTTCCCCGGTATCATCGGCGGACATGGCTCCCATCAGCTCCGGCTCCTCCACGTGGACCTCCTCGGGCCTTTCCTTCTCATTCGTCTCCATGGCAACAGGAATGGGCCCCTCCTCCAGCGGCAACCAGGCCACAGTGGCGTCCGTGGTGACGAGCACCTTGCTGGCAGGGCTGGGCTTCAGCGGAGGGGTTATATCTTCCCTCCCCAGCTTAGTTTGGCCCACCCAGCCCCCCCAGGCCAGCCCCAACCCCTCACACCCTCCGCCCCAACCCTCGAATCCCAACACGGAGCGCACAGGCTCAGATGCAGATGCACCTGCTGACGAAATGCCCCCGGTGCGAGGCGGGGAGGGAGGGGAGGGCAGGGAGGAGGAAAAGGATGACGACGATGAAGAGGATGTGGATGACGAGGGAGAACAGGAGAAAAGAAGGAAGAACAAAACCGGACCCGACTATTTGGAGAGTCAAACAAACGCCACCACGTCTAGAGAGCCCTCTGTCCCCACACCAGCGTCCACAGCTAAAGAGAAAGAGCTGGGCATAGTAACTGCAGTGCCACCTAGTGGTGGGGATGACCTGTTATCTAGACAAGTAGACGAGATTCCCCAAGATGATCACATTGTCTCCACTGTGGAGTCCTACAGTGAGACGGGAGGCACACAGGTTCCCCAGAACCCTACGCAGTCTCCTAAAATGGGCGATGGGAAGAGCTTGTGGCCTTTCTCTGTCCGTACCGGTTAGTGAACTCATAACTTGAATATTTACTTTTGAATAAATTTTTCCCCCAAATACTGTAGATGAATTCCTTAATGAGAATAGAGATTCACTCAACCAGTACTCAAACCAGTACTGTTTTTGTTTTAAACTTATGCCCCTCCGAGTGCCACTCCTACACCAGTGGCTGGCACTCCTCTCTACTCCTCCTACAGACAGTGGCATTTCAAACATCAAATTTGGGGTGCTATAACACGATCAACGTGTACCTTTAACCTCATAGCTTCATATTGTGCATTACCATTGTTAGGCTAAGGTTCTGTAAAGCTACAGTTTCAAGCGTCACTACAACACAAAGACCTGAAGGCACATTTTACACTGCCATCAGAGAATTGGTGCTTCAAGGCACACTTGAAAGCTTATGCTAGAAAGCAGTTACCTTGGGGAGATATTTTTCTTTAAAATTATTTCGAATACATGTTTAATCTTCACAGAGGATAAATGATGTGTTTGACAAAGCATTTAGTCTGCACACAAGGGTATACCCGATCAAATAGTGCTGTGCCTGCTTTTCGTACACAATGCGCAACGTCACTAAGGACAAAGTGAATAAAAAAAAAGCATGGCTTCAAGCTAGTCAAGGCTGTGTATTAATGAATGAATACAGGAGATGTTACTGTCAGGGTCATATTTCCCCTGTTATAGCACCTCCAGAATCCCAAATTTCTTTCCCAGCTCACTATTTTTTTAAACACAACTTGACAGTAATGTATGTCTTGGTAGGAGGGCTAGGAGCCTAGGAGCTCTGTAGGGGGATGACATGATTTCTGGAACAATTACAATTAGGTAATTTAGCAGATGCTTTTATCTAAAGCAACTTACAATTACATAGAGTAGATGGGGGTTAGGCATCTTGCTCAAGGATGCTTACAGGTAGGCCAACTCTGGGGCTCAAACCCACAACATTCTGGCTGGGAGTCCAACACCTAGACCACTAGACTATCCTGCCCAGGACTGATTTGGAACACTAATTTCAACCACAAACGCCCTTATGTAACACAAATCAATGAGTGTTAGTCTTACATATAGTACTGTAAGGCACAGTGGTGTGGTGCAATAATAGGGTAAAAGAATATGTGTAGCTTAATAAAATGTTCTAACAAGTGTGTTTGTGTTTCTGTATGATTGTGTATTGCAGACAGGACTGATTTGTCCAACATGACCAGAAATCCCCCCGCCGGCATGGGGCGAATGGTGTGGATTGTCCCTCTCATCGTAGTGTCTGCTCTGACCCTGCTCTGTCTCATAATGCTGCTGGTTGTGCTCGTCTACTGGAGGTAAGATGGTCTAAGATGGGGAGTAGAGAGCAGTGTCAGCCACTTAGCACTCAGATGTGGGAGGGGCATGCCAAAACAGCAATGTTTTTGTAACACTGATTTCAACAACCCGGGTAATTTCAGACTCAAATTGAGTAGTGTCACTTTAAGGGATAACTCTAATCGTTGATATTTCACCATCTGGAGACCACAGTTTTTCCAAGTCTTTAATGGTTGCATAATGAAGATCTTTTGTCCCTACACTGCTCTGAATAAGTTGTGCTACGACGCTCTCATTTGATAAATTTCAGCCAGTGAAGGAACATTGTAAGGCTGAAATCATGCCTGTCTATTGCATTGTTAGTGGCTGTAAACGTCACACCACTGCAGACAGCAGGAATTTTTCAGTTTTCTTGGCAAGCCTCATGAGCAAGCTAGGTATATTTCACACCCACAAACAGATCTTAAAAATTACCAATCTTTAAATTGTAATGTATAAAAGCGTGTTTTTTATCTGTGTTATTATATGGAATTTTGCAGGGTGATGTGATGTTTATCAGATGTTGGGTTACTGTGTAAATATAGTAAGTAACAGCGCAATATTTCATGACTCTCCAAAATGTTATAACTTTTCACTTCATTATGTAATAACACCTGCAATTTGTAACAATTTGCCGCATTTTGTAATAACTTTTTACATATTGCAGTGGTTATTACAAAATGTGGCGGCTGCACTTCTTTTGTGATTGAAAATGTAATAATAATGTACATTATGTAAAAAATCTAAAATTAATGTCTCCATCTCTACATATAATATTATCTGGCGAATTAAGCTTAATTAAACTTACCCAATATTAATTTGCTTTCAATATAGTAATTTTTGCAGTGTATGCAAATAAAAAAGAATAAATGGCCAGTGGTTCTCAAACTTTTTTGTCTTTTTTGGCCCCCTTCAAATATTTTCCAAGCCCAACTACCCCAACACCGGACTACAACATTTTTTCAATATAACCATAGAAAAATAAAAATAGCTGTATTAATATGGGAGTATGGTATTAATATAGGAGTATGGTATTAATATAGGAGTATTAAATGCTAATGGTTGCTTAAAGCCTGCTAATTTAGACGATATAATAAGTAAATGATTAAACAATTTGTACCTTTTAATGGCTCCAGGAGAAAACATTTCTATGTATAGGCCTAAATAGAAGTTGAAAATATAATTGGGCTACTATTATTCTTAGAAAATTATCACGTATCAAGTATTACCAAGTAGTATCCAAGTACCCCTATGGGTACTAGGTACCCTATTTAAGAAACACTGGCCTAGGCTATTGTAACAGAAAGTGTCAGTATTGTCTGTTATCGGCCATTAGGCTAGTTGATCTGCATTAGAGATGGAAAGAGCCTGAATGCTGGAAGGTATTGTAATAAAAGCAGTGTATTGTAATACCAAACTGATTAATACACCTAGTTGAGGGCAGGTGTGGTGGCACAGGTGTTGACAATCTATTTTAAGAGGTGAGCAGAAGAAGCGAGGTGAAGTTAGAAAGATATTGGATATTCAACAGATATACGCCTGCCGAAATGTGGCACTAATGAGCGGACTATTACGGAGGCTATTTTGGGGCAGTCTAACATGGCCTATCGACATAGGGGTCTATAGCCCCCTATAGGCGTGCCTCCAGGCTGCGCCGCTCACCAGTGTGGGGGTCGGCCCCGGGGACGTGGAGCAGGCTTGTCCTGGCGGTGTTCTGCCGCTGGGTGGGTGGTAGGCGTCCCGTCGGGCAATACCGTTCTCTGGACTGAGCATCGAGAGCCCGGGCCCGGTTCATGAGAGCATCCAGTGACAGCGTCGCATGTTGGCAGGCCAGCTCCATCTGCACCTCCCTCCGGAGCCCCAACCAGAACGCGGTGCGGAGAGCTAGCTCGTTCCAGCCAATGGAGGCCGCCACGGTCCGGAACTCCACGATGTAGTCTTGTGTGGGCCGGGAACCTTGGCGGAGATTAAGCAGGTGCTCGCTGGTGTCCCCCCAGGTGTCCCCCCAGGTGTCCGTCTGCCCGAAGGTGGTGCGGAGCTCCTCCACCAGCCAACGGCCCCCTGGGATCTGGGCATCACGGGAGTGGTACATGGGAGTGGTACATAGCGGTGGCCCAGATAGAGATATTAAAACAAACTATAAACTATTATATTATTACTACATTTTTATCACAAAAAAGTTTGTACGGTAATAACCACCGCAAAATGTAGTGTTGTTACAAATAAGCAGGTGTTATTACAAAATGAAGTTAAAAGTTATTACATTTTGGTGAGTTTTTACATAATGCATTGTTACAATGTATGTGTGTATTATCTTCAAATGACACCCCCACTTGCACAGCTAGTGCCAGCGGCCGGTGTGTGCGGTGGTTGTATTGATGCATATATGATCCATGTATGTGATTGTATGTTGGTTTTGCTCATTTCGAATATGTATTACACAAGACCTTCCTTTTCGAGGTGGGGGGCTACTTTATTCCTTTGTTCTGCACGTCTTTAAGCCGGGTGTGGGCCAGGCCTCCTCTGCCAGGAGGGGTCCCAGCTGTTTCTTTTAGCACTGGTGCTCAGCCCCAGTAATTACGCAGACCAAGCCACCGCCACGTGTCAGCTGACTAATGAGCTGCAAATGGCTTGAAAGACAATTTCCTCAGCATTTATGCATAGGCTTTGTGTCAAGCTGTTTAATATTCTGTCTGTATAGGGTCTTTTTAATGCTTTATGGTTCCACTGTTTTATTGTTTTGTAGCAATTTGTTGCCTTCTTTTGGGAGAATGTAAATATTGACGGGGGGTCATTGGCTTTGTGCAGCAATAGATAATATAGATAATATTAGATAATGGTGCAGTGGATAGGTTGACTGAAAACCCCGCAATTATGCGTGTATAATTCTATTTTAATGTTCCTTCATAGCAGCAGAGATAAACAGACTTTACAGCGTCAAGCCATCCTCAGTGTATACATGGCTTGATGCCAAAACATCTGTTTTTCATCCTTTTTGACAGACTTTCTGATTGTTGCTGGGAAACCACTTTTTTATCCTATTTTCTTGAGCAGGGTGAGCTCCAATTAAAATACATTTTACATGGGTTGACTGAAAGCAGTATATGAAGTTAATGATTCTGTCAGTGAATGAAAAGTGAGGTGGTAGTGTTTGAGTGAAGGGTTCATCGCAGCTTTGGAATGTGTAAGGGCCATCTGAGGTTAGTTGTGACTGGTCCCAGACAATGCCCACCTTCCCCCGGGGACTAGGCCATGATGAAAGTCCAGATTGGCTTGCTCTATCTCTCCATTTGCTGTCCTCTTGCTGACAGCAAGGGTATTAGAGCGATGAAGTTTCCTTTGTTTGTCGTTTTAAGTTATAACAACTAGCCCTAGTCTCACTCATAGTTCTGTAAAGTTAATCAAATTGGAATACGGCCCCAGTTTCTCCTGTTTTAATACTGTGGCTTGTGTATATACTGTATATGCATATACAGCCTGTATATATTTTATAATCTTGCACTCCTCGATTACAATTATTGTGACAACAGAACCACAAGCCCTCAGCTCACTGTTTATATTTTTCATGGACACAACTGTCCATGAGCAGAGTACTGAATGCTAGCCACTCAGCACTCAGGTGTGGAAGGGACATACAGGGTTTTAAACCAAACGTTGCTGGTTTCAGCCAAAGGGGATATTCCAGACACAATTCAAGGAGGTTACTTTTAACTATTTTACCTACTTCTGTGTGCAATGTTAATTGTGAGGATTACACTAGGCATGCATCTGGAAACCTCTGAGGCATCTGCACTAGTTAGGAGCGAGCAGATGTTAACTTAAAACAAAACCAAGGTCGCCTCTGTGACTCTCCGAGCTGCTGTATATTTTTTGCTATATGTCAGATCAAACCAGCCATATCTAGTCAGAATGTCTTTTTCATCTGAATTCCATTCACCCAAAGCGGTCTATGCTTTTGAGGGTGTGACAGGAGGGGGTGTTGTCAGAGCCGGTTAGTTAACCACACCACATCTGCCCCCACCGGCGTCATTAGGTTAGCTGACTGTGACGCAAGCCAGGAGAGAGATCTCCTATGCCCGTCCTGTCTGCTTCACGTCTCATTCCCATTCTCTCTCGCTTCACACACTGTCCATTACATTTAAATGTACTTGTCCTCTGTAGTGTTTTCCGCAGAAAGAATGACAAACATCTGCTCCTTCCTCTACGTAAAGTACAGGTAGGACTGCGCTTGCTGAGATGTTAGTATTATTCATACAAGGTGGATTTTGTTAGATTTTTAACCAATGCATTACCTAATATATAGTGTTCAAATAGGCAAGGGTAGACGTTTGGTTGGTTGGTTTAGGGCGGGTTGCAGTTTTATTTATACTTTACGTAGACAAAGGTGGTGTTATAACTCTTTATCTGTTGTTATACTATTTTGTTAAATTAGGTTCATATATTCACTATGCAACGCCCCCGCCCATGCATGGGTGTTTGTAAGGGGTGGAAAAGAGGGATTGCAAGGTATGTAGTACTTTATTTTTGGGGTCTTGGCTCAAAGAGTTTGAGAACCGCTGGTGTAATGCATTTAGAGGGCCTTTGGAGAAACAGAAGTAACCCGACATTGCACCAACTTTACTTGGTTTGGCTCCGTTTCAAAGGGCATGCTTAAGGAGTAATTCAGGAGTTTGAACTTTTGCGATGAAATCTTGTTTACTGTGTGTGAGAGAGGGGAATGGAAATCCTTTTATCTGTAATGCTTTGCCCTGAGGGCAGATGCTAACACCTTTTGGATATGTTGTGTTTCCGGAGTCAGGGCTAAATGTGACACTGGGCTGTTTGTCACCGTGGTGTTGTTTACCTGCACGCTTTAGCCGTCTCACACTGGGTTTCTAGGAGCCGGCACTCATCAACACTGACTCAGCTGGGCCACAGAAGCTGTGTACCAGCTACGCTGTTATTTTCCCTGTTAGTTTACTGCCGCTGCTGTGTAATTTAATTCACCATTGTGATGCTGATGTTGACAGAACGGTCCTGAGAACGACCAGATAACTGCTCTCAAATACGTTAACTGTGGCATCATGTGCTGTTGACGTTTCACCTTGTGTTCTCTCCTGGTGGTCTTCTAGGAGGTTCTTCCAGACGGCTCACTTCTATGTGGAGGACAGTAACTCTCCACGGGTGGTAGCCAATGAAAATATTCCCATAATCCCTATACCAGGTGAGCTGCATGCTGGATTTTCTGTTTCTAGTATTTTTGTAGAAACTCATATTTACCTGTCAAATATAGATGGAAATATTGATTGTAGGTGGACTTTTTTGTGGATCATTTTGGGTGGTAAGAACAGACTTTAAAATGAACTGTGAGACTGCTGTTGAACTTGGACATCAATAACATAAAAGTTGAAAATGCAATATACCTATTTCTTTTTGTATATCAGATCTTTTTTGAGATGTTGCTTTTTTCTGGCCAGGTCCACACGTCAATATTGATTTTAGCTTCATAGCGAACACTCCTCAGTCCCCATTTTAATGGGTTATATTCCTACTGTTTAAGTGTTAGCTTAGTATCCTCATTTGCACAGTATCTATGCATTTACATGAGCGAGGAGCTCTGGGAAAGCCTCGCAACTTGCTTTTTATCAGACTTCAGTGGTCTAGGTAGCAGTGCTGCGACAGCTGCTGCACAGAGCCATTAAATTTAAAGGTATTCTGACCCTTTTCAGTAGTGGATACCTTAGTTAAACAGTACAGCTTCTGACAGTATTGATTCCCAATCTGTTTGACTTTTATTATGCGTGTTGTATGCCTGGCTCTGTGCCTCTGCCGCTATGTATTTGAGCTTATAGCGAAATATTAGCACTATTAGCACATAAGTGCTCCTCGATTTGTGACTGTAATTGTAAGCAGTATTTTGTTTCATGTTCAATTTAAAGAGTGCATGCCTATCCTGCACCTGAGTGCTGAGTGGCTAGCAGTCCTCTCTACACCTCTCCCTACGGAACTGCCAGCCATGCACACTTTTGTGGTCAGTCATAAACTGTGAGCAGGGGCAGGAATGTCAATGGCCTCAATTGTGTGTAGACATTCAAAATGTTTTAAATAACCAAAGTATCTAAGACAATGATTGATTTTATCAATAGTGTCGACCATTCTACATTGCTGTTGGTGTGCAATCTTGTGGGCATCAATTCATACAGACACATTCATGACTATCTCTTAATAAAACCCTCATTTAAAAATGCTTGATTAAATGAACTAATTTGTCAACAATTCATAACAATGCAGGGGTTGATAAATGACAAAAAGGACAAAGAAAGAAAAAGAAATTCCTTTTTCGCTCTAACCACTGGAGCATGTTGGATGCCTGTGGCCACAGCTGTAAAGGCTGTATTAGTTATTGGCCAGTAATATATTGGACAGCAGCAGCTGGGCCCCTTTACTATTGTCTCAATATGACAGTGAGCAAATCTCCCATCAACACTCCCTTGTGTGCAATTCAGGACTTATGTGCTTCATATGACAGATGCTACCTTTTGTCAGAGCTGAAAAAACCCAAACAGAGAGTTGTATGTTAGAGGTTGGTCTACTGTAAATGGCAAAACCATCACTGTAGTTTATTTCTTTCTCCTTTTGTTTTGTTTTTTTCTTTTCTTTTAATTTACGTTTTGATATCTTTTCTTTTCTTTCCAACTAAAGAGACCCAGAGATCTCTGAGGTGCAGTTACTTATTGGGTGACAGTAAATGATACATTTATTTTGCCTTCTGGTCACATTGGAAATGGAAAACCTGACAAATTGCACTCCTTTTTTCCCCATCATTTGTTTTGTCACACAGACACATACTCGCACTCGTTCTTAAAGCAAACTGGGGCTGCGGGCAAACGCTATTAGTACACTCTGCAATACGCAAACACACATGCATACACACACCGTAGTAGCCCGTTTCCTTGCCTTACTTACTAATTTGTTCCAAACACAGATGACATGGAGGCCATCCCAGTGAGGCAGGTCATTAAACACATCACCAAGCTCTACTCCAACAACCTAAATGGGTTTTCAGAGGAGTTTGAGGTAAAGTATGAGCTATCATGCTAACAACCCCGGTTGGAGTTTTCTTAGTGCTTTAGGGGGTCCCGTTTAATAAGACTGCGGAATATGTAAATTATCTGTGCGTTTCTTTTCTAAAGGTTAGTCAAATATTGGCACGGTACTATTATTATTGTGACTGCATTATACAGCCGATGTATATTAGAGTACAGTGTCTGCAAATAAGGTCAAGGATTGAAAATTGATATGAGATTATTTTCACGTGTTTACATGTGTGTTTGCTTGCTAATTTTGTGGAACAGATGGTCGAGGGGGGAAAAAGATTAAGAGACACAGGTTAATTAGAAAAGGTCTGGTTGCTGGATAGCATAGTGATAGGGACACATTGGTCTGTGGGACCAGGATAACAGAACAGGCAAACATCCTATCCCCAGATAATTTTGTTTTAATTGGGGTCAACAAAAGAGACACATTTGTTATAACATGCAAATTCCACACAAGCTACTGTGTTAGTGGCAACATGGTGGGATAGTGAGTTTAGAAATTACCTTGACTCTGGGAGTTCGAGTACTTAAACACGCAAAGAGTCCTGGAGAGGTATCCTATAATGCATAGCCTATATATGTATATAGTAGTTCTTTGTTTGAATGTATCAGTGTCAGTGATTGCCTTTAAAAACAGCAATATTGATATGGTTTTTCCTTTTTTGTGTGTTTTTTGAAAACCAATCATGGTTATATACTGTGTGGAAAGTCAAATAGACCATTAGCTCTAGCCCTAGCATTAGCATGGTTATTATACAGGCATTAATCAGTGTCTGTATAATGTTCCTTTACCCCTCCCTGTGTTCCTATACATTTAGGCACTGCACTGAACCCAGACCATCTCCTGGGGTGGGGTTCAGTGGTTATCAACCAGCAGATTTCACTAAAGTGCATACCTTCAAACACTAAAACCTCTTAGGTGATAATGATACATGTTTAGAATCTACATCTGAAGCTGACACTGCAGTCTTAACGTCTGCGACCGTTACTACAGAAACCGCTTAATCGTTTAGCAGTAGCATACTTGAAAACCAAGATAATACAATTTTAAATGTAGTCGTCTCTCTACAGGAGGTTCAACGCTGCACGGCAGATCTGAAAATCACAGTGGAACATTCCAATTACCCCGACAACAAGCACAAAAACCGATACATCAATATTATGGCCTGTGAGTTAACTTGTCAGTCCTGTAACAAACTGTGATAACAGTACAAAAGCTGTACAAAACTGATACCAAAAGACTGATTGAACATTTTACACATCACATCGTAATGTCTCTTCCAGATGATCACAGTCGAGTGAAATTACGAGCCCTTGCAGGCAAAGATGCCAAACACAGTGATTACATCAATGCCAACTTTGTGGATGTAAGTCTTATCGACTCTCTCAAATTTGTGGAGTTATTTGTTGATCCTGGTTTAGCTGTTTTATTAATAGAAGTAGGATGGTATAATACATTCAACTGTGTCATTGAAAACATGATATAAATACTAGGAATATATCCACATTGCTTGAGAGTAGCTAAATGCTCAGAAGATAGTTGAAAAACATCAATACTTGCTAGGATATTAATTGTCTTGCTTTCTTCTTTTCTGTCCTTTTTCTATCCTGTCCAGGGATACAACCGACCCAAATCCTATATAGCTGCCCAGGGTCCTCTCAAGGCTACTTTTGAGGACTTCTGGAGAATGGTGTGGGAGCAAAACATCAGAATTATCATCATGATTACAAACCTTGTGGAGAAGGGAAGAGTACGTTCATATCTTGTACAAAAAGGGGAAATACAACAAAAGCCACTGACCTATATCATAGGTCAATTAAAGTGATGTATATTTGAAGATTGCTGTCCCTTTCAGAGGAAATGTGACCAGTATTGGCCCAGTGAGAACAGCGAGCAGTATGGGAACATTGTTGTGACGCTGAAAAGCACCAAGGTGTACGCTTGTTACACACTGCGACATTTTCTCATACGGAACACTAAAGTTAAAAAGGTAATAAACAATTCCAATTATTGCTCAGAATTACAAGTGTTTATTAAATGATGTTATTCTTTAAAAAATATTTGTTTTTCCAGGTTAAAGCTGCATAGGTTCATGTTTTTTATGGTTAAAAATAATGAATAGAATAAGATAAATTCCCTTTTATGTTTCCCCTAGTGGCGGGAAATATATTGGCACACAGTTTATCTATTAGGAAAATAGTTCATATAGTAACAGACACACCATGCTGTCTTGCCACCATGAACAAGTGATTTTTGTAATTAAAGCGAGGGGGGGAAGGGGGATGAATAAAGATCGTCTGCTGAAAGGAAAATAAATAATGACACCTTTTAAAAACATTGAGTATGTACAACCAGAGTGTGTGCCATTTGTCAGGCTCTCCTATGCAGCTGTAATGATTCTTCCATAAAAAGTTTGTCCAACTGTTGTCTTTCAGGGTCAGAAGGGGAACCCTAAAGGCAAGCTAAATGAGCGCATGGTGGTCCAGTATCATTATACCCAGTGGCCAGACATGGGCGTTCCAGAGTACACCCTGCCTGTGCTCACCTTTATTAACCGCTCATCAGCTGCTCGTACACCAGATATGGGCCCTGTCCTGGTTCACTGCAGGTATGGCACACTACCAAGACCTGGAACCTGATGTAATGTGTTAAGGGTATACTTTATGGTCACAGATGACAAAGTATACCCTCTTTTTACACTACATCACATCACTAAATTATACCCCTTTGACACACTTAAGCCAATAATACCTGATACCTTTTTGCTGATGCAGGTCTGTTCTGGTATCAACTAGGGCTGGGTATTGGCAAGGACTTTACGATACGATACATATCACGATACAAGGGTCACGATATGATTATATCACGATACATTGCGATACATTACATATTGCGATATATTGCGATATTCCACATAGTAAAAAATAAAAACA